>JAPYYT010007567.1:0-12501 GCA_030522565.1 Ceratosolen corneri | reverse complement strand
TTTTGGAGGTAGTGGGAAGAATTAGCTTGTTGTTTGAAACTAATTTTCAGTTGTCATTGGAGCTCTTGACAAAAATGTCAACGCCCTGTTCCTGGGGAAAGGCGAAGTGCCAAGGCGCGAAGAGGTGGTAACCTTTCGCGACGTAGTGACCGCGGTTCCCACGGTCACTCCGATGGTTCGGTGTCCTGCTGAGATTTTCCCTTCTATGTCTTGAGCTCGGTATTTATTTAAGACGTTTTATAGCAATCATGTGTCTATATCTAGGAAGACTCGTCCCTTATTTTTTGCTAGATTCATATTGCAGGACAATTTGTAATTATAATTTATGATTATAATTTATGACTTATAAACCTTTTAGAGGCACAGTCCGAGTAAACCCTCTTATTAAACGGTCATAAAATGAAACGTAAATATTCGATGTATTTTTAAAGAATATTTCAAAGATCTTGGGACACATCCGTCAATCATAAACGTATTGAATGTACGAAATGAATTTACAAAAAAAGAGATAGTACCGAAAGTCAAGAAACTGCATGATTCAACAGTCTCTAAAATCTCTATCTTTGAATATTTTTATATTTATGACTGCCAGATGTCCCCAACGAGCCGACTAATATTTCTATAATATTTGAAATGTATTTTGACGTTGACAGTGATATGAAACGGTCGAGTTATCCCAACATTGCAGTTGAAAGATCGTCGATAGTCGATATGACTATCATGTGCTCTGCAAGGCGCGTGTCATAAAAGTAATGGACAAAACCTTTTGGGAATTGATGCGCAGTTGCCAAGTATCGTACGAGTTATTTATCACAACATAGATGCATATTTTGAATAGTCGATACAACAAGCGACGTCACGGGCCGAAACATCGGTATAAGGTTCACACGCCAACCTGGCGCTCCCAAGTGCGGCCGGCCGCCGTTTCGATGACTACACCACCTAAAAGGGCGTCGACACTACCGGTCAAAGAGTACCAGTGACAACTGAATAATTAGCTTAATCTTAATCAATCACCGAAATTTTACATTCTCATAGATGTGCAAAAAAAGTTCTTCCCCGCAAAGAGCGGGATGAAGATGTGTTGCGGCTTCGGCGCGTCTCCTCAGGTCCGCTTTGGTCTTAAGATTCATATTATCGATTCATTGATCTGTAGTCTCTCAATACAAGGTTGTGTATAGTGAATAGGTTCTCCGCGACCAGTGTTTGCAAGTAAAGCATAAAGGTCAAAGGAACGCACTGAGAGGGAAGCAAGGAGCTCTGGACTGTGATATTATTACATAATATTATATACAACACAACATATTCATAGCAATTGAACAAAACGATGCGGCCGCCAAGATTCAATCGTACAGCGTGCAAGGAAAGCGCGAACAAACACGAGCGGAGTAATCCAGTAAGCCCACACGCAGATCCACTGGTAAACCCTGTTCGCCTAAAGGAACACAAGTCTACATACAAGAACACACTGTTTTACAATATTACATTCGACTTCTGCGACTTCATTTCTTTCTACCCTGCTATCTCGCACATCCGCTAACAACTTCTTCCACACACCATCATAGGAGAGATTAGCATCGGGTCAGTTCCCGAACAGTTTCTTTTAATTATATTTTATTACCATTCATTTTATATCAATTTTCGGCTTCAGGGATAGTTAGATTACAATATTAAAGAATCAGCAATCTGATTAGAGTAAGACAATTTCTAGAATAAATTCCACTATTTTTCTTATTATAATGGAATAGTGTAATATTATATGCATTTCTAAAAATGCTACTTTAGGAAGAAAACGGATATGCACTTTCGATTGTCGGCATAGAAAACAACTGGTTTAGTATTTTTTTTAAATAAAAATTAATGTATTAAATAAATTATAAAATTAAAAATTTTCTCATATTTTATATTGTTATCATAAACATTATATTTGCTGCAGATGTTCAAGGTTGGAAGGAGATGTTCTGAAAATAAAAGTAATTATCTTAAACCAATTATGAAAATTGAATAACGGTAAATTACTCATTATTTTTTTATTGCATTAAAGTTTTTAGAATAAATGTATATATCTATAGTTAATAAAGAATCCTTTGCGACAATATTTATTCTATAAACCTTAAACTTATTTGTTATTATTATTTGTTGATTATCTAAATATACACTTGCAATATGTTACGTAAAAAGAGTACGAGTTAAAATTAGAATTTTATATTTTACTTACATAAGGACCTCGCACTTTTTGAAAGCAATCAGAGTATTTCTTAAATTGATTAACATTATAAAGATCTCTTACAAAGTGATAGAAATGAGTTATTGTTACAAGTGTACTGGTTGCCTGTGTATCCGAGTTAAGACGATAACTATACCATAGAATTATAAAAGTAATTAATTCAATTATTACATTAATGAACATTTAACTGAATGAGTGAACTAGCAGACAACAATCAGTTATAATTATTCAAGAATCATGCAGTTTCTCGACTCTCGGTACTACCTCTTTGTTTTGTCAATTACGAATATTCTTTAAATATACATCGAATATATTTTTGTTCCTTTTTATGACCATTTAACGAGCATGTTTACTCGGACTGTGCCTCGATAATACTTCGGAATAGTAAATAAGACCAACAGCCAGGCCTCAGGACGTCGGGGTGACCACGCTAGCCGCGGCCCGAAGTCGCAAAAGGTTACCACCACTTCACCTCTGGCACTTCGCCCTTCTCCTGTAAAAGGGCGTTGACATTTCTGTCCAGGGCTCCAATGACAACAGAAAATTAGCTTCAAACAATAAGCAAATTTTTCCCACTATCACCAAAAATCTAAAGAGACCACCCTTACTCAAGGAGTGGGGGGAGACATCAAAACCAGACTGCAGGGACGCTGTGCTTCAGAATTCTGGTTGGATTCAATCTCTCAAAAATCAATCTCACGATTAGTCTTACATAAAAGAGATTCTCAATCTACAGTGTTTGGCAATTATAAAGTTGAAGCTTCACGCGACGCAGGTAATAAATCGCTACACATTACATAACGCTTGGACCGGCGAAGTTTGGTCACGTGAAACTACGGCGAAAAGTGTCCATCGGCTGCAGCTCTCGCCTTCATCTGGATACATTGGTGCGCCATATTCATGACGATCGTCGATTGACAAATCTGGAAAGGACGAGAGCCTAGAACCTACAGACTGAAGGCAAGTAGCGATACGTAAAAACTGTAAGACTAAAAGGCCGTATAAAACTCAGTAACTTTGGTGAAATCTAGTAAAGGCCAATAAGATAATTAACAAATTAATACAAGAACATTAAAGAAAAATAGAACAGAACGAATAATTAGTGCTTTTGTTATAAATTAAACTAAGAACATTAAACATTAAAACTAAAAACAATTAATAAGAGTAAAGAACAAGACAGTATAATTTCATACGTAAAACCAAAATTGTGTAAAGAAAGTTTCTATTTGATATTCAATAAATATCAATTCACAGCATTACATTCGACCCCCGCGTCTTCGTTTCCTTCTACCCTGCCATCTCTCCTCTACCACTATCGGCCTCTCCGCCCCTTCATCTTGGGAAGAGCTCAACATCGGGAAAGTTGCCCGAACAATAATGATGTATCAATTGAATACATATTATTATTAAATATGGTGTATTCACATTTTAATTAGTTTATTTTTAAGATTAATTCATTTATGAATTGCGTAAAAATGGCTTAAGTGAATAGTATCAAGAAGATAATCCAACTGTTTGGATAATTGGATTTTTCAAACAAGTTCGTAAATTGATATTTTTGAAACTTCTTTATTTAAATAAAAAATAAATACGCATAAAACTATAGATAAACAATTTTGATCGAATAATAAAATCGAAGAAAAAATTCAAAGACGTTTTTATGATTTAATTCAACTTACCGCTTCGTGGTCACTGGCTTCGTGAGCGAGTAGTTCTCTTGTTTCATTTCGAGCGCTCTCTTCGTCATCTGAACTTAAACCACTTCCAGTCCAATAATCCTCCGTTGTATTTTCTATAGATGATTCTTCAGCCGTTAACTCCAAATAAGTATGATTGGCATTTGTAATCTATTAAATTGTATACAAAAGTTACGCGATCGATTTATTCATATGATTATATGTATATACGAATGTATCTATTTATTGCAATATATATATTTATAAATAAATATTTAGTTTTTTAATTTATATACCCAATCAACTCTTGTATGAAATATTTTTAATATTTTCTACAAATTTTTAATGAATATATAGAGAAATGGAAACTATTTCAATTTTTATTACATTTTATAGAAATAATATTGAAAAAAATTAATAAATTTATTTATTTATGTAGATTGATTTTTATAACACTACACTTTATACTGTTATACACTGTATTAAATAATTAAGTAACAGAAAAATTGGTATATAATAAAATATAATTAATTTAATATTTTTTATGTGAAAATAATAAAATTAATCAAAATAATTAATAGCTATGTTTAGAATGAATAAACATTTTATAAACAATGAACTAACTTTCATGATAATACATAAATTAATTTGTCAATAATTCAAATATTATGATAATTTATAATATACATGATTTTATACCCATATATTTTGTTCTAACGTAAAAACTTACATGTGTTCTTGTTGATATTATGATCAATATCCAAACAACGAAAAATCTGTAACAAAAATACAATAAATTTTTAATAAATGCATATTAAATAATCCATTATGTCTTATTATTAATTTCATCAATAATATGAAAATTTTGAAAAAAAATGATTGAATTATAAACGATTTTATACAGAAATGGAAATTCAATATAAATAATCTTAATTATATTTAATTATTTATATCTATTACAACGCTACATGTTCTAACTAATAATTGTGCTAGGAAAATCTGTTTCTTCTCCACTCCAATTTGGAGAGATTCATAGTACAGGTTAATTCCCGAACAGAATACATAAATAAACAAGAAATTTACTAACTGAATAAATTTATTTATTTAAAGCGATTACAAAAATATTATCAGTAATTAATTATAAAAGTATTAGTTAATTATTTTTTGGCATTTCTTAATAAATAAATGATTATTTTAAAAAATCATTATTTTACTTAATTTATGAAGTATTTAAAAAATTAATATTTTTTTTGTATCATTTTAATATATTGTTAATCTGTTTTAGTATCATTAATATTTGAATAACAATACTAAAACGTTCTATATGTCAAATATCAAAATTAATATATATCAAAATGTTCTATATGTCATTCCTGAAGTATTTATAAAATCATTAACGTTTGAAACTTTTTTAAAAGCAAAGAAATGTTAATTTATGTAAATCACTTAAAGAAGGAGAGATAATGACTATATGTATATACATGAATAATATATTAGCAAATATTCTACTATTATTGGTCTTGCTCATTAGTGCTCGGTTTATAGATATAAAAACTGTTAAGTTAAATAATGCTATCCTCGAAATGAAGAGCCACTGCTGCTTTTTCAAAGTTGTTATAGCAAAATTACTTTTTTTTTTGTTTCTCTTCTATTTATAATAGATATCTATAGAGGAAGTTTTACACGCATCTTCTTTAGCAGTAATTAATTTCGTTTTTTTTTCTCAGGAACGTTTCTCAGCAAATTTGTCTATAGTTTTGTCTTTTATATATTTAATGGTTTTACTCTCTTCCCTTTATATGATTTCTAATTGTCATAAAAACAAATGACTATGAAATCTGTATATGTTTTAGTATAATATTAGAAATTTCTTAATACTTTTCATTTCACTATGTTCACCATAATTTTACGAACATTGCAAGTGTTGTTTACTTTTCTGAAGAGCAAAGAATTTTAATTGATTAATAAGAAATAGATTACTAAATTTATCAAATAAAATCATTAAAAAGTTTTATTTCATTTTGCAGTTTTATATAACTATTATACAAACGTATAATTACTATACATGCATATATAAATATATTCATAAAACAGTATAATTCTAAAAATAGGTATTATTTATACACGTTATTAATATGAAAAATGTTTTAAAATTTTTTTTTTTTAATTCTCATTTACTTACTATTGTACAGATATATATATTGAATAATTAAATAATAATGAATTTTATACTTGTTGAGCTCTTTTTAATCGAATGAAATATAAAACAAATATTTTAATTGAATGAAAAGAGTTGTAAAAATATGTCTTTAAAATCAAAATTTATATAATCGGTCATTTATATTTATTTAGTATATTTATAATTTTATTATACAAATATTATATGAATAAATTGTAATAATATTTTTATAAGTAAATTAATAATAAGGTACTTTATATTTTTTTAATATAATATATATATATATATATATATATATATATTTATATATATATGTGTTTGTATGAGTATGTTTGCTCACGTAATAAATCATAAGAATAAATATAATTCTGAAAATAGTATATTATAACTATGATTATAATCATAAATTGAAAAAATTACCAAACATTGAATTCCATTTATAATGGTGGACCATCTGTATAAAATTTAATTTGCCAATTTATGTATAATAACATGTGTCTAGCAGATTTATATTACATTACGTACAAAAAATAAAATCTTAACATCCTTAACATTTTATAAGAATATTTAATACTCCAATTTTAAAAATAAAAACATAAACAAACAATTAATGTATAGATTTTATTTACATGTATAAAATAAATATGTAATATTTTGGATAGTTACGTTATCTAATCAATTCAAACTCAATTGATTGAGTCTTAGTTTTAATTATCGAATTGACTCCTCTTTGGATTCCTATTTAATTGATATATTAAAATTAATTATTATTAATTATATACTTGCTAAAGAGTTCTAATATTTAATTATATCTTCTAATTTTGATATATTAAATCATTTATTATTTATTTTGTACTTATATGTATATTTGTTTTGAATACCAAAGATAGATAAAATTAAAAAAAAAACAATATATTAAACGCTAAAGTAAAATCACATTGATTTCTCAATAATATAATTTAGTTACGTTTTTTATGTTTTCCGTTAAAAAATTATTTGTACATTCATCCGCCCATACGTTCCGTTAGCCAACGTCCCACAGGAAGTTTTTTTCCAGTTTGTAGGCTCTTCTCTTCTTGCTTCTTACCACAGCTCTAAAGGCGGCACAGGAAATACGCTTGAGGTGTTAATTCGAAGAATGCACCATTGTTATTTTAAATTAAATTATTTATTGATATTTATTTACTATATCTTATTGATAATTGCGATTATTTTATTATCTCATTTATTATTATTATAATTAATTTATTATATAATCTATCGAAAAAATTAGAAATTACATTTAACTCTTATAAAATAATATGATAAAAATTTAGTACATTATTTATAATATTCTTAATACTTAGAAAATTAAAAAATATATATTATTTAAAGTAATTTTCATACCCTTTTGTAAAAATTAAACATTAAATAAATATATAGAATTGCATAAATCTATAATAATATTAATAAATATAACATATATTCATGCAACGAGCCGTGGAAATCCATGCTTGTATTATTTTAATATAAAAATATATCAGTACAGTATATGTATGCAATTTGTAAAAATAATTTCATTGTAATATTATTTTTTCAACATTATTTTCATTTAGTTCGAAATATTACCTTAAAATACTTTCGTACGAATATATGTTATAAAATATATGATTTATCAAATTAAATAAATATATTCTTTGTTTATCATTAACTTATTCATTAAATGAAAATTTGATCAATTTTTTACTTCCAAGAACCAATAACAATATAAACGGTTAATGTAATTTTAAATAAAGAGATAATAAAGTAATTTATAGCATAATTTAACTAATTATTGTCTTGAAATTTTACATATTTTAGATAAATAAATTATAATGCAACAAAATTTGACATATTTTTAATTTCAATTAATTTTCATTGATTTAATTAAATTTATTATTTGACGTTATACTAAAAAAAATTTGTATAGAATTATAAATATTTTCTGATGTGTGACTTGAATGATATGGTTTACGAAAATTATATAAAATAAATATTAAAAAATTATAATATTTATGTAAGCTCGACTTTTATAATAATATTCAGTGCATCTATTTATACAACTACATTCTAGAAATTCACCTATGTTGTGTTATAATTGTTGGGAAAGAAGTTAACTGTTAGAAAACACCAGATGCTAGCTCACGTAGCTATTTATAGTGTTTGACTTCTCCGTATGTGCAGTCTGCATATAGCTATAATTTTATGTATTTAAATTATTATAATCATTATTATATCAGTTATGCAAATGATATTTATAATGATATTTCTAATCTAAAAATTCTACTATTTTTATATTTCATCAATCACAAAGGTTTTGTGCTAACTTCAAATTACTATAATTATACACTACTTAACTTGAAATATTGACGTAACTAAATGTATATTATTTGATATAATATTATACATTTTTTTATGTTAAAAATTAATATGGTAAACAGTAATATAATATAATATAAAAAAATTATATAGTAAATAAAAAATTTGATATTTGAAATTTTCTATTCATGTACGTGCAGTTGTTGACTCGAGAAAAATAAGAACAGTAAAGATCTGGAGTTATTAGCGCGAGTACCGTTGTAGCTAAGTGAACCTGATATAACGACGAGATTAAGATAACATACTATTTACAATAATTACTACTGCGTGGCATGGAGAAGTGGGCTGTACCTCTTTAAGAATAAAAGAACTGGTAAATGCCTGCTTCTAATTTTTTGACGAGAAAAAATTAAGAAAGAATAATATCGTGATTTCCTGGATAAACTGCAATAGTTTCCTTGCAAGAATGTAACGGCAATGTTAAATTGTTTTTTCTTTTTCTTTTTGAGGACCGTTTTCCTTTTGCTTTTATACTTTGGAGAACAAAAATAACATTTTAAATAATGTGAAATTATTGTGTGAAACTATTGATTATATGTCAATGTTTAATAAAAACACAATAATATTACTAAAGTTTTTTATTTTTATAAAATAAATATAATTTCATTAAATTTATATTTAGTTATGTTTCACATGTAATACAAAGAAAAAAGATTTTTAAAATAGTAGTAAATATTTATTTTATATTGCATATAATTAATCTATTAAAAATCTGGAATTGATTAGGAATTTAAAACATTATATATTTAACTTATTCTAGGCTAGAAAAACCAAATAAAATATTATTTATATATTTGAGTAAATTTATATATATATTTACACCACGAAAACAAATATAAAATATAAATATATTTTATATATATAGTCAATTATATGAAATAAAAGATTAAAAGACTATCAAGTTCTATTAAATATTCTTATATTTCTATTTATTAAATCAGTATTATGTTAAGAATTTAACAAAATATTATTTTATAACATTAGTGAATGATTATAATATTATTCAGTTTAAATTTTATTTTTTTTTTAATTGATTTAAATACAATAGCGATAATAACGCATAAAAGCAAAATCTCGATAAAATAATAAGCGTTAGGGTTATTATTTATTAAGTTATCTTGTCTTTTTTCTCTTTCTTCTCAGCGGGAGTAACGAACCATGTAGCTGTTACAGATCCAGGCAAGTACCTAGCCAATTGTTGATCGTCGAATAGGATAACGCTGAACGTAACGGAAACTCTTGCGCCGCAATACATTTTCATTAATGTACGAAATTAAAGAGAAAGAATTGAGAAAGAAAAAGGGAGAGAGATTATGTGTATGTTTTTGTGTATTTGTGTATCAGTGAGTGCAACGAAACAATTAAAGACAAAATGTAATTCACAACAGATATGGGATACTTCGCAAAGGACTTTCAATTATTTAATCATTTTCCTAGACCTATAAATATATATTAGCAAATTTTATAATACTTGCTATACTTTTCCATGCATTATTGATTTCTTAATTTCTTATTTAATGAAGACACAAGTATCCGAACAATAGTTTAAGGTAATTAAACTATATACTGAGATGGGGAATAATTATAAGAAAAGTAATTATATCATCTCTATTATAAAATGTTATAAATTATTATTTATATTATTAGTATACGTAGTATGTATCAAAAAAAATTGAAAATTCAAAACTTGATAATAATTTACATTTTATTCATCAAATTCGTAAAAAGTGCAGGTTATAACATAAAACGATTTATAAGCATTAATATTTTCTATAGTTATATTAAAACATTTCACTATTCAGTTAATAATTCATACCATCTATATACAAAAATTATTGTAGGAAACAAACTGGAAAATTGTAATAAAGTTCATCGTAAACTGTCAATTGGTGATTTCATATATTTTTTTATTTCCTTACATTTTTTTATTTCCTTAGTGTGGTCTAATGTACAAAACTAAGTTGATTATATGATAAAAGTTGTATTAGAAAAAATATTAAAGAAAAATTGGGTGAACCGATACAAAAACGTATTTAGATATACTTTATTATAGATTTTTTGTCGTACAAGAGTGTTTGAGTTAAGTAAATCATCAAATATGAGAATTACCTGTAAATATGTTAGATACTATTTTATGCATGTATTTAAAAACTATTACAAAAATAATATAAATAAAATAAAATTTTAATTTCAAGAAATATGTTTTAAAAATGTTGAATACTTTTTACAAATGGAACAATACTATGATATATTTTATACTTAATACACTCTCAAGGGAAAATATTAATATCAATACCAATTCAATTTGTATTTTGACACGTCTTTGTAATTTTTCAAATAGCAAACAATTATATATTTTGGTATACGAAACGTTATTAAAATAAAAAATATTAAAATAAAAATTATAACATATTTATTAAAAAATTATGAATAATATATATTTTATTATTTCGAAAATTTTTTTATATATACTGCTCATTTTTAATATATAATGCTCTATATTTTAATAAATAATGGAACAAAAATATTGAAAAAAATTGAAAGAAGATTAAGATAATTTTTTATTGCATTAAATTTTCGGATATTAAAAAATATCTTGTAATTGTTGCTTATAGTAGTTAAAAATTAATTCATTCAAATAGAAAAGATTTTATATTTTCTTGATGATGGTAATATTTTTATCTGAAATAAATAAAAATAAGTAATATTATATAAGCAGAAACGTATGGTCGTATAGTCTAAAATTACATTCTATATAAAATGTGAAACATGAAATAAAGTTTATTAATATAACGATAATTACTAAACTGTTCGAGAACCTAATATAAAAAAGAGAATCCCGAAATAATATTGTTTCTTTACTTTTGCTTTGAATGTTTTTTATATTTATGATTGCCAGATATCCTCGAAGAGCCAACTAATTTTGAAATAATATTTCAGTCGAGTGATCCTTGCATTGTACTCAAAAGGTCTTCGATGGTTTGTATGACCATCATGTGCTCTGCAAGGCGCATGTCATAAAAGTAACGACAAAATCTTCCAGGAATTAACGCGCAGTTGCCAAATATCGTACGAGTTGTTTATCACAACACAGATGCATAGTGTGAATAGTCTAAACATCAAGCGAGTCACGGGCCGAAACGTCGGGGCAAGTTTTACGCGCCGATCCGGGGGTCCGAAGTGCGCGCGAAAGCCGCTTCGATGCCTCCATCGCCTAAAAGAGCGTTGACACTACCGGTCAAAGGGCACCAATGACAACTGAATAACCAATCACCGAAAATTCTCACTCCCATAGATGTGCGATAAAAGTCCTCCTCCGCAAAGACCGGGGTGAAGAGTTTAAGTACAGCGACTTCAGCGCACCGCTTCAGATCCGCTTTGGTCTTCAGAATCATAGTATCGATTCATTGACCTACAATCTCTCATTATAAAGTTTTGTATAGTGAAAAACTTCTCCGCGATCAGTATCCACAAGTTAGGCATCAAGGTTTAAAGAACGCACTGAGAGGGAAGCAATGAGCTCTGAACTGTGCTACAACCTGAATGCGCCAATATAGAGACGGTCGCCAATACTCAATCGCGGCTCGCAAGTAAAGTGCGAACAAGCACGAGCGGAATAATCCAGTAAGCCCACATCCAGACCCACAGGTAAACCCTGTTGATTTAGAGCAGCACAACAAGTCTATGCTTGGTAAGATTCAATTTACGCCTGAATATTGCTATAGTGTGGACTACAACGACATACAATTCATAAAACATAACATCACTCCATGCGCCGTAAGATTCAACTTACGCCTGAATATTGCGTCCGCGTGGAAATAAGCAACTTTTAATTAAACTCACGGAACTCAACATATTTGTAAATTCACGTCAAACTATCGCGGTGTTCAATTCATGTCTGAATGTCAAGATAGTTCAAGATCTGTAATTCTAAATTAAAATAACATTATAATTATACTACAACTAAAGACAGTCTAAAGACAGCATTATATTTCAGTACGTTAAAATAAACACCATTTTAC
>JAPYYT010007562.1:0-10467 GCA_030522565.1 Ceratosolen corneri | reverse complement strand
CGACAATAGTGTAATTTACTGTGTAACCAAGTGCGACTTCTTCAAGCTATTTTTTGTTCAATAAATTCAAGTGTTAACCGCCTATTTTGTCTACGAATCATTTTACCCTGCTATCTCGACCCTTCCACTATCTGTTTCTCCTTCACACATTTGTGAGGAGAATTCACACACTCGGGTCCGCTCCCATTTCTTCTTTATCCAAGCCGGATCCCGAACAAAGCCTTATATCTTATAATATTCAATTTTATCGTGAATTACATGAAATGATATCTTTAATTGGATTACGATATTGTGTTTCATTTTCGTTTAAACTAAAGATAAAATGAACAGTTTAAAATGAAGAATGGTTTGTGTATCAACGCAATTACATGGGAAGTAAGTATTAATATTATTCAGGAATTAATTTAAGTGTGAACTCTCCCAAGCTGTATAATGGGGAAGTTATAAATTACGTATTTAATGCTTGGTGTAATATTATAAACGGCTTGATTTTCAATAATTAGATAAGAAATATTATATAATTGTTGTATATGATGATGATGTAGTTTGATGTATTATATAGTTGTATTGGTCTATACAACCTCCATGATTAGTTGTTAATTTATGACCGCTCTATAAGGAATAAGTTTCTTTCTGACTATGATAACTTGACATCTTACTTGGAAAGATGCTAAATCTATTATGCGAATCTTTTTGTGTCTGTGGATGCCACAGAATTTATTATATGACATTTGAGTTTTCTGTGGATAATAGTGTAATTACTATATTATGTCCATATGAGTGGATACCGATGAGACTGCTTCAATGCGTGGAAACCATAGTAATTACTATTATGAGAACCTCCCTATTTTATGTGTGGATCGCCACTATAATTACTATTATCATAATTTCCTCCTCATATGGATGTCACGCGGAACTTTGTCCGCTTTTGCAAGAATTTGCCCACTTGACCAATGCTGTTGTATTTATAGCCTATTTGTTAAACTGCAAGTGTCAGATCTAAATTGGCGGTTAACAAATGACTGAGAAATACAACAATATTTAAATTTTAGTTGCTATACGCTATTATATACTTAACAAGTATTTTTGCAAGACATTATTGCAACGGTGAAATGAAGGGGAGTTAAAGTTGTTCTAAAGAAAAATGAAAAACTATAAATATAACTTACAAAAGTTGTACGGAATTTTGAATAAATGTAATTACTAAGTTATTACTAGAATAATTATATTAGTCAGGTAATTGAAGAGACTTATTCAATAAATTTTTTTTATTTTAATTTCATAAATTAATTAAAAATTAGAAAAGAATTAATTTATTAATTAAATTAAATAATTTAAAAAAATTTAATTTACTTATATTAAGGATCGAAATATAGTAATTATTTTTCATTTTAAACTTTCTTCATTGGAATTTTTCCTAATTTAATTATCATCAACTATATTCATTATAAGTGCTAAATATTGTAATAAATTATTTAATATTATAAATTCTTTCAAAATGATTTAAATTAAATACAAAATTGTATTGATAAAATATATTTTTTTAACATTTTCGAATAAAAATTTATAGATGAATATAGTTATTAACTTTAAAAAATTAGAAAAAGTGCACCTACTATTCCTTAAACAAATTTCAAGGATCTTCATATAGAATCACAAAGTTCTTAGTAGAAAACTCATTGTTTGTGAATTCAGCGAATCAACCTTCTACTTCTGTTCAAGAATTAACCCAAGTGTAAGCTCTCTCTGAGATGTTGTGAGGGAGAAGCAGATAGTGGAATATAATAATGTAAACTGTGTATTTGTTCGGGATTAAACCCGCGTGTGAATTCTGTCTCCAAATTGAGGATGGAGAGAGACCGATAGTGGGAAAAGGATGAAGAAATAGGTTTCAAAGAAATAAGTCTTCGGAGTTATTTGTACGTTTATGTGGTTTATTGAATAAATATTGAAGCAAATTGTATATATAAGGTAAAGGTGTATGTGTAAAAGGTGTATATAAGGTATTGAGTAAGTTTATAAATATAGCAAAAATAAAAGTGTGAGGTAGGGAATTGTAAATTGATACTGGTTTATGGGTGTTAAGGGGGATGAGGGGAGGAGTTACCTCTGACTATTCAGCAATTATTAATATGCTGTTTGGGGCAGATATCACAGAAGGGGGTAGGGCGAAGACGTAACTGCAGTCGCGACAGTATGACTCCTAAGGCGAATGCACTAAAATACATGCACATACCCTTGAGGAGAAATAAGGGGGATGTAGAGATAGGTGGGACAATTATTGAATTAGTGAAGCCTACTGCGTTGTTATCGGATTGCATGTGCGGGGAGGTTGAATACATAGAAATAATAAATAGTAAAGATTTATATATAGTTACACGATTCTGGAAATGCCTGGGCAATGGCGATAATATTTCCGTAACGGGGACCGTGTTTATTAGGCGTAAACTTAATGTAATAACTACTATTGTCTCGTGAGATGGGGGTCTAGATATTTATGTGTCGAGATATTTACTGGCTAATTTTCAGGGGCAGGTAATAGTCAAAAGTAACTAACGCATCTCCCGTGCGGTCGTATTTATGTTTCAGGTGACCTTTTCCTTTTCTGTGGAGAGGGGTTACAGGCAGATAGTAATTTTCCATTATCTCTCAGATTTGATAGGTAGGCTTAAATATAGAGATTTCTATTTGTTCGGGATATATAATACCATTTTTATTTTGTATGTTATTTCTGCTACAATATCTGTTTATTATATTATGTATATTGTTTGTGATTATTATGTTTAAATATCTTATATTTCATGATTGCCATGTTTTTTACGCTAATGTAACTTCTGAAATGTACATTTATTATTTGCGTCTGAATTTGTAACGATACGACCCCCCCCCCTCCGATAGTAGCTCACCCGTATCATTGTATGTCTTTCGAGCGCGAAAAGTGTATTTCGCGGTCACAGCTTCGACAGCCAAGTGCAGGAAGCAGATGAGCTGCAGCGTGCAATATCGTGGTGCAGGGCGCATGCACATTCGCAACGCAGCCCCTTCCCCACCGTCATGGCCTTGCCCCCTACCCCTTTCTCAAGGAAGTAAAATTCTATGCTCATCAATCTCACTAGACTAGAAAAATTAGTTGACCATCCACCACCCAATAATTGGACACTCGGCGGCCTAGCTTGCCCTGTGAATATAAAATAGGGCCGCAATCACCCCGTAGGCAGAATTCTCTTTGGGCTCCAGTGCAGTACCGTGGTCTTACAACGCGAGTTTTCTCACCACTCCAGCAGTCAGCCTATGTACACAAGAAGCAGTTTATCCCTGAGTTCGCTACGCTAGAACGCCCGTGACTGAACCAATCCCATCCTGAAAGGAGTTCCCAGAAAGTGAGCGCAGCTGGAACAGCGCATCAAGAGGCTAGTAGCAACCATTACGTCTCCCCTCGTCTTGCTCCATCGGATAGTACAACTTTTGAAGTAACGAAGATACGTAATCTCACTCGGCACTGTGTTGCCGATCGAGACCTCCTCGGCCCATAAAGCCGATCAAGTTGTAAGACCACGCCGCGATTCGTCTAATCGTAATTCAACCTTACGACGGGACACATCGCCGCCATTTTCAAACCTCGATTATCTTGTTAAATTGTACGCCAATTACGCGGCATTAAACTCAGCGCGGCAGTGTAGGAAATCGATCGTAAAAGCGTAAAAAAAGAACGTGGATTCCATGTATAAACCCCTCCGAGCTTCGCGTATTGTGTAAGTTCGGCATACAACAATTCTTGTAACGACAATAGTGTAATTTACTGTTTAACCAAGTGCGAGTTCTTCAAGTTATTTTTTGTTCAATAAATCTTAGTGTTAACCGGTATTAAAACCGCCTATTTTGTCTACGATCCTTTTTACCCTACTATCTCGACCCTTCCACTATCTGTTTCTCCCTCACACATTTGTGTGGGGAATTCACACACTCGGGTTCGCGCCCATTCTTTTTTTATTTGAGCCCGACGGCGAACACTATTTGTTAGGAGAGTTTCGACGGGGAACGAAGGGGAGGTCAGATATCTGTAATCAATGTGCTTATAGATTTATATATATATATTAGTCCTTGATTTGGGTGATGATATGTAAATAAGATCAGTATTTACACGGTTTTGTCTATTATAGTATATTGGCAGTAGATACAGTTCCAAAATAGAGAAATATTCACTGAGAGAGCTCCAATGACGAACGGAATCTCGAACAGTATTGAAAAAAGATGGAAATTATAATGCTATTTTTGTCTTAAATTGTATGTTCCTTGCTGTCGCAATATTCAGGCGTAAATTAAATACACCTAAACTTGTAGTGGTTCTATTCATTATTTACTTTGTATAATATATTTCAATCTAATCTGGTGTTAATCTTATATGGGTCTATTAGCTTTACTTGCCTTGTAATTGTAATTACTTGTAATTACTTCCTGTTGCGGTTGCGTAATACAGGCTACCAGCTGCGACGTTCAGTTATACATTTAACCCTGCGGTAGCCACCAACCAGTAGTTTATATATATTAGTTGCTACTTGCCTTATTTACTCTGTCCGTTTTTACTTTCCCCGGTACGCTTAATGCAGGTTGGTAATTGATACGACGCTCAATTGTGTAATCAGATTTGTCGTTATATAACTTTCCTTGTAGCGACTTGGTATCAGCGTGAGGTTGAAGCTTCTGTGTAATGTTGCCGATTACTGATGCTGGAGAAGCTCTTTATTTGTAAGACGACTGTATTTTGTTGGAAAGCTTCTTAAGGAGAGCAGTCAGCTGTCATTGGAGTCCTAGCCAAATAATATCAATGCTCTTTTTAAAGGGTACGGACGAAGTGCCGGCGATGAAGTGGCAATGAAAAGAAACTTCGGGACGCCGGCCGCGGCTTGTCCTGCTGGGCCGATGTTTTGAAGCATGGCTGGGTTTTCATAGTTTTGAAATTTGTATCGATTCGTTATGAAAATATCACGAAATTCGACAACTATACGAAAATGTCTAGGTCTTGTTCGTTGTTTTTACTAGGCTCGTATTGCAAGACACGTGATGGTCACATTGACCATCGTGGAACTTTCGAGGTGTAGTCCAAGTAAACAAGGTCGTTAAAAGGTCATTAAAGAGGGAAAAGGGTACTTGGGACACATATATGTCCGAACCATATAATATTTTCAAGAATTTACAAACAATAAGGTTAGAGGCACCGCACGTGTGTTAGTTTTATTGTTGCGATCAGTGAATTAAAATCAGATATATATTATGTTATTCATAATCTGTTATAATAATCTAACAACCAGAAGATACCTGGGAACAACTGAAACTACCTTCAGTGCAGATTCAGCTAAAAGTGTATGGTAATTGACCCACTAGACACGACCTATAGCAATTTATATGCAGTTTAATTCTGGAAAGCCGACATGAAACTTGATTCTTCTGATCAAACTATATCTATACTTCCTTATCTAAAATTATACTTCCTTAATTAAAAATCAATCTGAATTACCATCATATTCATCTTACAATTGAATAACGAGATAGCACAAATCTTAATTATATACATATATTTTTTTTTAATTTCATTTAACTTATTTAACGCACCACTATAATGTGTTCATTTATAATATTCGAAATTCAACATTATATTTTGTAATTATTCAACATTTATGAATAAACGCAATTTTAGTTATTATAAAATGAAAATGGCTCAGTTAATAATATCCTTGTTCCACCTTGTAATAACCTCTCCTTTCACTATCTCTCCTCACTATATCTTGGAAAAAAATCACAAATGTAAATAAATATTACGAAGCAAATAAATTTTATAAATAAATTTATATTTATTTGTTTGTACTAAGATTATTTACCACAAATAAACTAATCATTCTTGAAACTATAATATTAAATGATAAAATTTCATTATTTAAAATTTCTGAATCCAATAGATTCTCGAAAGTCACTAAGTAATATCGTTTCCTTTGACATTTGTTTAGAATACTTTCTATATTTATGATTGCCAGATTGCATGATGTCCCCGAAGAGCCAACTAATTTTCCGATAATATTTTAAGTATATTTTCGCATTGACAGTGATTGAAACAGGAGAGTTATCCCTGCATTGCACTCGACCCGCCATCTCGCGCTTCAACGTGCGGCCAACCGCCGGTTCGATGCCTCCACCGACTAAAAGGGCATCGACACTACCGGTCAAAAGGCACCAATAGCAACTTAATAATTAGCTCTTAACCAATGACCGAAATTTCCCACTCTCATAGATGTGCGAGAAAAATCCTCCTCCGTAAGGAGCGGGGTGATGACTTTAAGTACTGCGACTTCGGTGCGCTGCATTAGGTCCGATTAGATCCGCATTAGTTTTCAGAAACATATTATCGATTCATTGACATGTAATCTCTTGAAATAAAGTTGTATATAGTGAATAGTTTCTCAACGACCAGTGTAAGCAAGTAAAACATCAAGATTCAAAGAACGCACTGAGAGGGAAGCAAAGAGCTCTGAATTATGCTACATACTCAACGCAATTCAACAAGGAGAGGCGGCCGCCAATACTCAATCACCCGGCGCATAAGCAAAAGCGCAATCAAGCACAAACGGAGTTATCCGGTAATCACACACGCAGACCCGAAGGTAAACCCTGTTGATCTAAAGGAACACAAGTCCATGCTTAGTGAGATTCAATTTATGCCTGAATATTGCTGTAGCGTCGAATATAACGACATACAATTCATAAAACATAACATCACTCCAAGCGTCGTGATATTCAATTTACGCCTGAATATTGCATCCGCACGGAAATAAGCAACTTTTAATTAAATTCACGGAACTCAATATGTTTATAAATTCACTTAAAGCTATCGGGGCATTCAATTCATAGCTGAATGTTAAGATAGTTTAAGATTTGAAATCAATGAAATTGAAACAGCATTATATTTATACCACATCATATAAAGATAGCATTATACTTCAATAAGTTTAAAATAAACACCATTTTACAGCATTACGCACGCCACTTTTGCCTCTATTTTATTCTACCATGCTCTCTCTACCTCTACTATCCGTCTCTTCCTCCCTCCATCTAGGAGTGTTTTCTCGGGCTTAATTCCCGAACAATACCCATTTTAAACTAAAAAGAATCATTATTTATCTGTAATGATTATATACATATTCATATAAATCTCATGATTGTAATCCTTCCTTATCTAAAATTATGATTGTAATACAAATTTTATTTGAATTATTATTATTAGTTATTCTAATGATTGTAATCAAATTGCTGACAAATCTGGGCTAAAAGATCAGATATTCAAAAATATATTATAGGTGTTCAAATTAAAGAATTATTTTTAATCTAATATTTTCAATATATGCATAAAATCAAGTTTGTTTTTTTTCTTTTTCAATTTAAATATTAATCTTTATTTAATTACTTAAAAATACATATAATTCATTATTGTTTAAGTAACTTCATGCATTATTTAATTAAATGTTTTTTAAAACACTTTAGTATATGATATATATTTCTAGTATCTGTACATATATATATATATATATATATATATATATATTGTTCGAGAACCGGATAGAAAAAGGAGGACCCCTAAATAATAATGTTTCTTTACTTTTTGTTTTGAATGTTTTTTATATTTATGATTGCCAGATGTCCCCAAAGAGCAACGAATTTTGAATTAATATTTCATGTATATTTTTTGAGTTGACAGTGTTTTGAAACGGTCGAGTTATCCTTGCATTGTACTCAAAAGGTCTTCGATGGTCTGTACGACCATCATATGCTCTGCTAGGCGCGTGTCATAAAAATAATGGACAAATCCGTCCAGGCATTAACGCGTACGATTAACTCGTACGAACTGTTTCTAACAGCATAAATGCATATTTATTTATAGTGTAAACATTAAGTGACGTCGCGGGCCGAGACGTCGGGAAAAGGTCTTATGCGCCGATCCGGCACCCCGACTTGCGGCCGGCCGACTGACGCTTCGAGACCTCCATCGCCTAAGGGGGCGGTAACATTAACGGTCAAAGGGCACCAATGACAGCTGAATAATTAGTTGTCAACCAATCACCAAAATTTCCCACTTTCATCGATGTGCGAGAAAAGTCCTCCCCCGCAAAGAGCGGGGTGAAAAGTTTAAGTACCGCGGCTTCAGGTCCGCGGCAGATTCCACTTGGTCTTCAAAATCATAGTATACAAAGTTGTGATAAGTGAAGGGCTTCTCCGCAATCAGTGCACACGAGGTATCAAGCTTCAAGAAGATCAAGGGAAGCACTGTGAGGGAAGCAACGAGCACTGGACTGTGCTATAAAACTCAACGCGACCAAAGGAGAGACGGCCACCAAATACTCATTCAAGATAAAACAATAACAGGTAAACCCTGTTGATCTAAGCCTGTTGACTTGTTGGGGACACAACAAGTCCATGCTTGGTAATATTCAATATACGCCTGAATATTACTGTAGTGTGGACTACATCGACATACAACTTCATAACTCTTAACATCACTCCAAGCGTCGTGAGAAGCAATTTACGCCTTTTTGCGTCCGCTTGGAAATAAGCAACTTTAATTAAACTAACGGAACGACACACATAATTATAAATTCACTAAAAGTTATCGCGATATTCAATTCATGTCCGAATATTAAGATAACTCAAGATAAGATAACTAAGTTTAAGATAACTGACATTAAGATAACTAATATAACTAATATAACTCTCCACGATCAGTGCACACAAGGTATCAGGTTCAAAGAAGTTCAAGGGACCCACTGTGAGGGAAGCAACGAGCTCTGGACTGTGCTACAAGCTCAACGCGACCAAAGAAGAGGTGGTCGCCAGTACTCAATCGCGCCACATAAGGAAAGGCGCGAATTAATATACGTAAATTAATAAATATAAAAAACAAATGAATCAGTTAAGTTTAATTTGATAATTGAACAATGCAAATATTAAACTCTATGCTAGAGATTCAGTTAACAAATTTCTTATAAAAATCACGACTTTTCTATCTCAAAATATTCGTATATTAATAAAGGGCCAAGCTTGAGCTAATACATATTTTAGTACTACATTCTTGACCTAGGCTTGACTTTTTTCTTCTTGGAACGCCCGCACCTTTCGAGTAGAGCTGTACATATAATCAGCGCAACAAACATACAGTCAGTAACTATCAATATAGCGAACAGTAAGGTCATGTTTAGTATGCTCCGTGTTGTTATAACAGTTGTGAATTTTCCGATTACTCGTGTTGACGCGGAGATAGAACTTGTAGTCCGATCGTACATATTAATCGCCTAATCTAGATTCTCCTAAAACTAATCACTTTGATATCTGACGCAACCAAACGGACAAGGCTACTTGGATCAGATCGCTGTTTTACTCAACATTTTCATCAACCGTTATTTACAATCAAATAGTTCTACATTCATTTATACAAAGCCAACATTTATCAACCGTTATCTACAATAAAATAATTCTACATTCATTTCTACAAAACCAACATTTATCAATCGTCATCTGCAATCAAATAGTTCTACATTCAATTTTACAAAACCAACATTCAACAACAGTCTGTAATTATAACGCATTTTCCTCATATATTATTTGTTCAACAAACTTCGTTTTAGTCTTTTGCAACAGCATTTAATCAATAAAATAACATTTATTTTATCACCTCTCCTTTCGCTATCTGTATCTCCTGATTCCATCTGGGAGAGAAAAAACACAGGGGAGAAATCCCGAACATTGGTCCTTCGAGCCGGATAGGGACAAGGAGAGCGATAACATTTGCTAAGTCATGAGACTACGCCGACGAGAACATTGAGAGCCATAAGACGTCTTGCTCCATCGAGTGCTCAACTGAAAGTGACGTTAGTAGACACTATAGCCGATAGAGGGCTTAATCTCATCTATCGTCCGATAGAGGAGCCTGAATGGCGCAAGCCGCCGAAGAGTTCTCACAACCGATCGGACTGTGGTCCTGCTCGCAGTCGATACTGCGTGCTTACTAAAATTAATAGCTCCATAGACAGAATTATGATCCGCATAATCATACTACTTTGTTTCAATATTCAGTTCACATTTACCCATTGAGTTCTCACATTATACACACGTTATATTGTACTCATTTATCATGTTTGCTATAAAAAAGACCAAATTAGATCACTAAAAACAAACTACCGATTTCACAGACTCATCATAACACCGAATCCCTATCTAAAAATCAAGAGACAGTGGAGTCGCATCGCCTCACTTAACTTACTGGGTGAAAGTATTAAAAATGACGAACCATTTATCTCGTTCAACTCATACAACTTTCACACTAAACTAATGACAGATATTCACAACGACTTTCGTAGCGAGCATAAAATTATTGAAAACATGTGGTCATACAGATTTACTGATGAAACTTACTTCGACCAAGATGCA
>JAPYYT010007537.1:0-10071 GCA_030522565.1 Ceratosolen corneri | reverse complement strand
TACATTTGTCTAATGCATTATTTCATTTATCAAATAAATTAATTTTAATTGTTATATTTTTGTTGAATAAAGAAAGTGTAATAGTTATTTATTGTTTCTATAAATAATATACGTTTCTAATAAATTTTATTTAATTTTAAATGGTAATTGAGCGTTTATACATATTCATATAGCAATTTTTTTATATATTGTATTATAGATACATAAATACACGCATACATGCACATCGAAGCAAATATTCTTTAACGACTATTTAATAATATTTATATAGCGAGCTAATTGTCGGTGTTATTTTATTGCTACTAGGATAACTATTCAATTATCAGGGCGCGGGTCAATGTACTCAAATTACGCGAAACTTTTCCTAGTTTTAACGATAAACTATAAAATATTAGTCGATATCACTTAATATTGCCTATCAATATTTTCGATAAAAAAAATACTTTAATATTTTTATTTCATTAGAAATATTTCATATAATTTGTGTACTTACTCCGATTTAATTTAAAAGCCATTTTACATTTTTGCATTTAAATAAATACTCATTTAAGTTTTCAATTATGCAATGACGAAATACAATTTAATTAATAAAATATTTGAAAAGTATTATGATAATTTAGTATATATATACATTTTAACATATACAATCATTAATAATATTTGTATTTATCTATTATTATACATAAATTTTTACGAATTTATTTAAAATATTTAATTTTATTTAAAAGTATAGAAAGTATAATCATACCATAATAGTTATAAAAATACTAAATGTTTTGTCTGTTTAAAAAATATTAGTTGCTTCATCGATATTTATATTATACGTTGATGCTGCAATCACTTTATGTTCAACAAAAGATATAAATTATTATAAATTATGCATAAAACAATGTACAATGTATAAAAAAAAGTGACTTATTAAACGCAGTTTTATTAAATATATCCAATAAATGTACATGAAGTCAAATCAGTCATTTTTATTCATAAAATTGGAATATCTTCACTAAATAATATTACAATTATTTCAAAAAATTATTTTGATTTATTTATTTTATACATTTTCCAACATCAACACTGTTTTTCGTACAAAATGAGATTTGAAGTTTGAAAGAAATTTGATTTCATTAATACGTATTTAATAGTATTTTAAATATTTTTAGTTGTATCTTTGTAAAATATTACATATTTATACAATAAGTAATATATTTGTAAAATTAAATAAAATATACAATAAACATTTTATTTTTATTTTAGATCAATGCTATAATCCTAAAATACAATATGGATGTAACCTGTATATATTTTTTTGTTTCAGTATCTTATTATTGATATTAAAATTTTATAATACCAATATACATATATTTATAAGAATATTATAATTATCTAAATAAGAATGTCATAATATGAAATTTCATATTATTAAAATTAAATATAATATAGGTAAGAATAAGTATTATTTATTGTACATACGCATAAATTATTAATATTAAAAATTTTTTAAAGATAAAGAAAAATAATATTTTAATATTAAAGTATTAAGTACCTTTTACATAAATTATATAAATTATTTTTATATTGTATAATTCTATTGATAACGTTGACGCGCAATTTAATAAAATAGATAATATAAAATTTAATAAAACAAAAAATTTTAATTTTCTAACAAATGCTGTAAATTATAATTACAATTTTGGTAATTTCCATTTTTTGTAAAGAAAGAATTTAAATTTGCAAGTTAGATAAACCATATATTATTTTTGATATTTTAATTTTCTTACAAATTTTTACTTTAATAGGAAGATCTGATAATATCAATCATTATCCAAATAAGTTGTAAATATAAATTAATTTTGTGAAAAATTAATATATCTCGTATTATGAATAATAATGTAAATAATCTTATTTTGGATCTAAATTTTAATTACGGAATTTTACTATAAGCCTATTAAGAATGTACTTAAGAAGAACAAATAGAAGAATAAATAATATAGGTTTCAATAAATGTGATATTTTATAAAGTGAACATAATTAATATTTTTGAATAATTAAAAGTATTATACAATAATTAATTCAGGAAGGGTTACAATTAAAAAATATGCGATGAAAATGAAAAATTTTCATTTTAAATATTAATAATACAGATTGTATATTTTCTAGTATAGCTAGAAGTTCTTTTCAGATGGCTTAGTGAAAAATATACAACAATCACCTTGAATTTTATGTATTTTATGCTGCGATGTATTTATTTACTTTATATATTGTTGATAAATGAAAGTGAGAGAAGTTAACATAAAAGATTAATTTCTATGTAAGAAAATGAATAAGCATTTATCCAAATGGATACATGTAAGTATGCACGTGTGAATGTTGGCGACGCGTGTATATGCGCTTGTATTACATACATACGAATAAGAGTGCAAACATGAGTGTGTCCATGCCCACTTGTGCGCGCGCGCACATTTCACACTGTATGTATGTTTACACGTGTATAAGCGAAAGTGCGAGTGACGCTAAAGTTGAGGTTGAGTAGAGAGTGGAGGTGTCGTTGTTATATATGTCAGGGTTTGCGTCGATGCCATACGGCGCGCGACCTTGACTGTCGAGTCGGACGGCATAGCGTCTCTATATCACTGGGTGAAGGAGAGCCTTCAGGGTCGGAGAGCCGATCACTCGACTGGGACTATGACTGAACTTCCTAAAGTAAGCGACTGTAATAATTCAAAAATTAAAACTTTAAAACAATAAGATAGCCATTTTATAGTATTAAATTTTGTTTAAGATTTGATTTTTAACTCCAGATATACTGATAATACATATTGTAATTAGGCAATATATGTATATATGTATACATGTATATAATACGAAACTGTATATATATGTATATATGTATACATGTATATATATATATATATATATATATATATATATATGTGTATATATATATATATATATATATAATACGAAACTGCATTAACTTTATATAGTTTAGAAAATGTCTTTTTCCGATCTTATCTACAATATGTGATAAACTACGAGATATTAAATCAACTATCCCGTCCTTGAAAATATGTAAAAATTTTTTGCTATTTTCCACATTTAAAATTTCGTCGCTCAGGAAATTAATATTTACTTATTATCTCATTCACTGTTCAATTATAATCTTCTTCTTTAGAAATATTTACAAATATTTATTTGTTCTAAAATATAATCTAACAGTTGATTCAATATGATAAAAAAATTAAGTAGGGGTTGGTATTCTGTTACAAATTCTGCCATTGTACATATTAATTTAATAAAATATTCAGGATCGATATCAATAAATTGTCGGCATTGTATGTTCAATCAGAGCGACAACATTTTGCGATAAAAGAAAAACTTACTTCTAGAGAAGGCACATTAGTAGGCACAGTTTATAAAGAAAGTGAATAAGTAAGGGAGGAGGGGTTAATAAAATGATATCCGATCATTTATAAAGGCCGTTAAAATACGAGGCAAAATAATAATGAGAGCTTGGAGAATTTTAATTTTGTTGGTTAGCACGAAAGATGCGTTATGTGACAAATTTACGAAAATATAAAAGAAGAGCTTTCAATTAATAAAATGAATCGTTCATAAAAGTCGGCATGTCGAATGTTAACGACCAGCAGCGATGAACTTTCACTTAGCTCGCTTATAATTACAATATATTTATCCCTCTGTCTATGGCTATAGAAAATCATTGGGACTGCAAAGATTCACTTAAAGATTTTTCTTCGTCACAATACAGTCGATGATAATGAAAAATAATCGAGTGTCGAGGTAAGCAGTCGTTTAAGTAGCGGATCCTGGTAAAGGCTTAGTTGAATTTAGTCGAGTTGAATTCGTCATGTCCGAAGTATAATTGGCAAATATAGTTATTGTTTGGTAGCGGTACAAATCATTTCGAAAGCGTATAAAACGAAGCAACAACTGGAGTTGTGTACTCTGAAATTGTGCAACAATGTAATCGGACGGTCGATCTTGAAAAGAGCGGGCGCGCGCGCGCGCGCGAGGGAGAGAGAGAGAGAGGTAGAGAGAGAAAGAAGCAGAGAGAGAGAAGCAGAGAGAGAGAGAGAAGCAGAGAGAGAGAAGTAGAGAGAGAGAGAAGTAGAGAGAGAGAGAGAGAGAGAGAGGTAGAGAGAAGTAGAGAGAGAGAAGTAGAGAGAAGTAGAGAGAGAGAGAGAGAGAGAGAGAGAGAAGTAGAGAGAGAGGTGGAGAAAATTAAGAGCGAATCAATCGAGAGGCAGAATATTAGAGAAGCTCGGTGAAGGTGAGCGAAGCCAAAAGCTCTTCAAGTATATTGTAAAAATACTAGCTCGAGAGTGTGCAATGTTAAAAGTAAAAGGCAGAATGGCTAAAATGTGAAAAGGTTCTGGAGTTGGCGCTCGCGCGTCCGTACGAGTAAGAGTTGGGCGCTCGTGGGGCTTCTCGATTCTTGAGCCTACGACGCATAGCATCGTTGGCCATGGCTATGGCCTTAGATCCCCCTCCCGCCCGAGTTCGCACGAGCAGAGCGAGAGACCGATTCCGCTGCAGCTAGAGAGGGAGAGTGTCTCTTAGCTAGGATAGCGCTAGGCTAGGCAAAGTCAGCCGCCGCTCATGCACCTTCAGTCTGGGTATCGCGCTGCCCGGAGGACGTTCACCGCTTCCTTTACACCGGCACGCGCCGATGCTCATCGTTCTTTCACTCTTTTTATCTCTGGCACTCTTGGCCGGTACTTCCGTCGAGTAGCGCGCGAGCATGCAGCGGTGTGCGCCGAGCAATTTGAATAGCACAAACATCGCGAGCAGCAATGCTGGACAAATGTAAATGAAAGAGTGACGCAAGCCACTACTGCTACCGCCGCCGCCACCGCCGCCACCGCCACCACCACCACCGCCACCACCACCGCCGCCACCGCCGCCACCGCCGCCACCGCCACCGGCACCGCCGCCACCGCCGCCGCCACCGCCACCGCCACCGCCGCCGCTGTCGTTGCTACTGCTGCTGCTTCTACTGCTGCTTCGGTGCCGTGTTGCAACCTCGAACGCGCGCTTGCACGTGTCTACGAGTCGCACAAGTGTGGAGAGACCGAATGCGCAAAAACAATCGCCATTGGTGTTTCTCTTTGTTTCGGCAATTGTTTAGTCGCCCGCCCGGCTCTTCTCCGCCTTCTTTCAGACAACAAGAGCCACTTGTTTGACAAATTAGTGCGCGAGTGCATGCGTTCCTCTCTCGTTCGCCGCTCCTCGTTTCGCGCTCTTTACTCTCTCCGCTGGCATGCTTTCTTCCCCATTTGTATTACCGCAGTTCCGTGAGACGAGAGCCGAGACAGAGACATTATTTGCTTGCGTCCTAATTACTCCTTGACACACCCGCCCACCCTCCTCCTCCTCGTCCTACTCCTCCTCCTCCTCCACCTCCTCCTCCTCCTCATCCTCATCCTCATCCTCATCCTCCTCCTCCCTTGTGCTTCATTCTAATCGTCGTTTCCCGTAATTGTATCGGTCAGCGACGAATCTTATTACGAGGGCCCAGATCGAAAGTGATAAGCAGGCTTTACAGATTTCGAGGTGAGCCCAACAATAATTTAACTAATCTGACTACCTTACGCATTTCGCTTATTAACTCAATAATAAATTGGATGAATTACCACTTAAAGTAATGCGATAACGAACAAATCGCCTCGGCCATCCTGCAAGATCGATGCACTACTTGTTCCATAATTAAATTATTATCTTGAGCTTTATTTAAAATGTGCGTCTATACCTAATTATATCAATGCATGCACACTGCATACATATTGCTGTACGTAGAATGCAGGCTTGACTCTATAAAAATAGATAATTGGCGACATTGCGAAGAGCAGCACATTCTTAAATAGTAAAAGTTAAACTTCCAACTCGTACATTCGGCAGTCCATTTTTGCAATGAAAAACCCATTACGTCTACGAAATCGGCCCTTAAATGTGCGTGAATTGTTAAATTTAATCAAGATGTAAATTATATTATTAAGTGTAGCCGTGTATTCGCTCAATTTATTTCGAAGAAAGAGAATCCAAGAATATTTGGGTATCTTGCAATCGCTACTTCACACGACCTTGTCCTTGAGAACCGCGAGCCGTAAGTTACGCCGTCAAGAGTTTGCTGATCAGTACTGCTCTACACTTCGTTCAACTTTTTTTTTTTTTTTTTTTTTTACTTTTTTTATTTTTCATCATCTCGCTAAACATTATCGCCATTTATTTATTATAATTAATATAATGAGGAAAAATACATTCAATATCTCGTATATATTATTTCGCTTACCTTAACTGCAGGAAATATGCAGAAGAGATAACAGGAGCAGCACGTGTATTTTTGGCCTATAATAGCATTCGCACCTCAAAGTCCTTCTCATCTACTTCTTCACTCACTACGGATCTACTATTTCCCTTTATCAAAGCCCTCGATTTCATTTATTATTCCTATGCATTTACATACACCTTTTAATGACGCCAAATATACTTCACTACTATTTGTATATGTTTCAATTTAATAGTTATAAATTTACACGCTCCTGTGTTATCAATATTATTTAATCATTTCGATCAACTCTTACTGCTAGTATTTGCAATTTTAATATAACTTTCGAATAATCTTGAAATCCAGAGCCAAAATCATACAATCATTATTACTTGGTATTACATTTTACTTGAAAAAATTATAGCGCATTTTTATTTAAATTATATCAACTCTCTTTTTCTTTGTATATCTTATCTTACCTAATTATTTGTGCTGATCTCGTGCTTTCTTGTTTATTAAAAAAATATTATTAAAATATATATATATATATATATATATATATATATACATATTTATTTATTTATATTTGCAAGCACATTCTACGTTTTTTCGTTTAATGTTAGATCCTTGAGCTACGTGTGTACTTCGCAAAAGCAAATGACCTTACTAAAAATGTCTTCTCGAACATCACGTACTTAAAACCTAGTGAATTTTGCCAACAAATATTTATATGGTCTGATCCGTTTGGCAAAATTGCTTTAAGCATACAATCCGAATGATTTATTTAAAAAAGTGCGTTATAAGTAATTTATAGTACGTTATTTAATAAAATTTCTTTATTTTAATCAATTGGTAAAGTTTTTTACTTCATCGGCTATATCCAATCTATTCTATTGTTTTTTCGTTTTCTTAATTATAATCTTTCTTTTACATTTTCGATGTGGCATCTAGTAGTCATCACATTTAGAATTAATAAATGATTGGTATGAAATTTACAATAATTGAGAAATAATCCAGTGCTTAAAGCTATGGTTTAAAAATCAATGTATGATAATACATTATACTTTCATAAATAACATTCGTAAAGGTATTTATACATACAATGTCTTTCGTAAATATATACTTTAATAAAAAATATTATAAATTTGGAACAAATAACTTTCAAGACCATTATAACAATGATAAAAACATTGAATTCTTGAATTTCATGATATTCGATTACAATTTTTGAAGCGATATATCAGAATGAGAAAAGATAGTTAACCTTGGTTATCTTGCTAAAAAGTTAATTTATATTCTTGATCTCAAAGTTATTATAAAAAGGGTTATTTAATAATTTTTTCTACATTTCCAAAAATTAATACTTCAGAAAGGGTAACAGGAAAATTATCATTAATACAAGGAGAAGGAGATATTACCCTGGAAAAAGCCGGTCATGGACTTAGTTGTTTCTGATCAAGGATCAATCATACTCATACACATACGTATTTTTAGGAAGAGTAGTTTTTCAGCAACGGCTCTTTTATATCTTTGGACCTTTCATTCTTAGAACACGTCCTTAATGTCTTACTTTTAATCTGTTATTTCATACTATTAATCAAATTTAATAATATTTGAATATAATTAACGAAATAATAAATTGATAAAATCACGTTTTCATTTATATGTTCAATAAATAATGCAATAGATTATAATTAATAAATTTCTTTTTACAATCAATAATGAAATTCATCTAATAAAAATATTTATAATATTGAGGTTACTACATCTTGATATATACAAAAATATTTAAATTCATATCTACAATCTGAATCTCTTCCTATTTATTTCTTATAGTCGAAAAAAATTAATATATTAGAATTTATTATCATTATAAAATCTTCCCTGACATTGAAAATATGTGCAGACTCCTGCATTTGGTTCTATCTATGATTAAACAAGCATAGAGACCTTAACTTTGGTACATGATGACAATATTGTATATAAAACAAAAAGACAAGGTTGAAAACGACTTTGCGCAATCGCTCGGACAACTTATATTACTAAATAAATTTGTCGCTCTCATTGAGCGACTCAACGCTACTCAAATGCAGACCATGCCGTACTCAGCAAACGTATGTAGTACCGAAAATACCCCTTGCGACACAATTATTATTCTCTTTAAAAAAAAAAAAAAAAAAAAAAAAAAAAAAAAAAAAAAAAAAAAAAAAAAAAAAAAAAAAAAAAAAAAAAAAAAAAAAAAAAAAAAAAAAAAAATTGAATTTAGTATAAAAATAATGAACGAAAGCAAAAAAATATGAATGATGACTTTTTAATGTTAAAGCAAGGAGCCTTGAAATTTTGAGAAATATAAAATAAAATCCGAAGCGCGATCTCTTGCATCACATTAAATGCACCGGTATATAAGTACGTCTGCACATCGGTACATCATTTTTCAATAACAGGAAGAAGTTACCTCATTTGTGCCTGTAAACGAAATATCACAATCGCTTTATAAAGTTCGTTGTTACATCGTACTTTGTTAATACAAAGACATTCATATACACAGAAATGTGTTTGCGCGCACAAATACTTATAGGAATACGTAGCGATAATTAAATTTATTATTAAGAAAGTTGTTTTATTTGAATGCTGTGTAATAAACATGTACAGATCTAAAAATTGTCTATAACAAAGAATCAAGTAATAGATCACGTGGCAATTGCGCGTGGGTCGAGGACAAGCCAGTCGTGGTCTATCGTTTCTTATCTTGGTACAGCAGTTAATATGAAGCATTCAATTCTTCGATTTTCTCATCGATGATGTATAAGTGCACAAGTACGTGGTTCCATCAATAATACTTAATACCATTTAAAATTAATCAAAGCAATCATTAGAATACATTCTATTTATTACTAATTAAGAATGCGAGACTTGCTTTGTCAAAAAATACACTAATTTGTTTATATATTGAGAAATATTTCAACAAATGAAAAAAATACATTGCAAAAAATAATATTATTTTTAGATTAAGTTTCAAATGCTATACAAACTTTTTTGTTTCGCGTGATACTTGAATGCAAATCATTCGTATTATAATTCTCTATTGTTTAACGTCGTTTTATAAAATTTTAGTTCTTGTATAATGAAATGAAATTTGTTTTAAATATATAATAGGGAATTGCAAAAATTAAAAAACAATTAGAACTATTTCAAATGTCTTGGAAATATAAATAACATTTATAATAATTTAGTCGCCGATTGCCGACAAGCTCAACATTTATTGTAGAATAAGTATTATTAGAAATATTATGTTATTTTTAACATTCAATGAGGTTCACGTTCAAAATACATTATTTTTATTACAATAATAAGTAAATTATAATCAAATATATGATTGCATAAAAAAAAACTTAATTTTATCCTAATTCAAACAATTACATGCGATTAATTTCTTTAATTCAGAAACAAAATTTAAGGTAAATTAATTTAAAAGTTGCACAAGATATTTATATATATATATATATAAAAAAATATAATTATAAATTTTATATCTTTATATTTGTAAAACAAAGTACATACGTTGGTATTAGTTAATTTTTTCACTATATAATAACAAATTTCTATATTTCGTAAGATTGTCTTTTATTTAATCTTAATTATTCTCATGAAAAATGGGGAGAGAAATATTAATAAAGTGCAGACATTGAAAGCGGAACTTTTTAACTGAACAAAAATGCAAAAAGATAAATCAAAATTTAAAAAAATTAAAACAATATTAAATTAATGAATTTAATATATATATATAA
>JAPYYT010007536.1:0-11490 GCA_030522565.1 Ceratosolen corneri | reverse complement strand
TTGACTTGATTTGATTTGAATTTTATTAATAATTTATATATGTCTATTTATGTATGAAAAATTTAAAGCTTTTAATTGCAATTTTCATATATTTTGTGCAATGCTGTATTTTGAGTACAAAATGGATATTTTAACAGCGGCTTTTATATAAAGATACACGAGAAGAAAGGAATTTAAAGAAAAACATTATTAAATTCTTTGTTTATCCATATATTTTAGGTGTCTGACCGGTTCCAATCATTTTCTACTTCTGGTCTTCAAACCGATCCCTTCGGATTTTTCATATTAGCGTTCTTGAATTATCAGTATAATTAATGTTTCTTAGATTCTTGTCAATCCTAGTCGCTATAAGCACGACGGTGCAAGTGACGTTTAGCTTGTCATACTAGTCTAACGTCACTTGACGCGCAATAGCGGAAGGCTACGTTTAGAAGGCCGCGGAAGGCCGCTCACAGCTTTTCGCTGTTTGATGTTAGTTGTTTAGCACTAACCGATCTTATACGTAAAATTAATCATCTCCAAGAAATTTACAAGTTTTTTTTTAATTGTAATTAATTCTCACTTGAGCATCCGAGATTTTTTCGTAATATCAACCAAATTTAAGTTAATGCTCGAAAATTGAGCATCGAGCAAATATTTATTCAAAACATGACTATTAATTTTAATACATTGTATTTTATTGCAATTTAACCATCACCCGTTAAAATATAAAAATGATGTTTAAATTATTATTATTATTATTATTATTATTATTATTATTATTATTATTAACGCACATGTACAAAATTTACTCAATTATTCAATATTTTAACAATAAATTAATTATTAATTTATTGCAATTATATAATTCGTTTTTAAAATATAAAGTAAAAAAATGAATTAATTTGAGTAAAAGTTTTTAAAAGTATAGATTCGCTATAAATATGAAAAATTGTATACCCTTAGCTAGCACCCTTAATGAGATTTATTAAAATTCTTTTGTATTTACTTGTATTGAATCTATAAATTACCTTTGCGATAAGAAAAATCATTGTTACTGTACATTCTTCTTAATCACTTTAACACTCTTGCAAGTAGCATATTATTCTATCAATAGTAATCTTCATTATTATGTAAAAAAGTTTTGTCAACTTTTATAATTTATCATAAATCTTTAACTAAAAGTTTATTAAATAAATCATTACAAGCATGAAAGTATTATAAAATATGATTAATTTTTAAAAGATTAGATCTATGTATACTTAACACAAAACTAAATTAAAATTTTTCTTATCAACTAAACTAGATACAGATATCAATGATCCTTATTTTTACCAATATTGGCATTATATTAATTATAAAACAACGAACAAATAAACAAAAATTGATAAAACTAGTATGTAGTAAGAAAGTAAAAAGCTTAGTAGATTAGCTGAATATTTGATTTAGTTAGACTACATGATAGATTAATAGAGAGAGAGAGAGAGAGAGAGAGAGAGAGAGAGAGAGCGAGAGAGAGAGAATTTTTACCTTGCTCGTAGCACGAATCAAGGCCCTTGTTTGCTGCGAAGGTCCCATGAGTCAAGCTTATTATCGTCGGTATTTTATAGAAGCGCATGAGTTTGCTGTGAGTGAGGTAAGCAAACATAAGGAGAGAAATAACTAAAGCGTGAGAGATGAATAAAGAGTGGGATAGACGTAGGAAAGAATATTGCAGACTTTTATTTGTCGTATTTCTGTTTCTTATGTTCTTTATCTCGCTTCTACTCATAACTTGTGCACGATTTTTGTAGTCGCATGTCGTTATTGTGAGCATCTCAATTTGCTATTCTACATACACACACGCGCGCGCGCGCGCGCGCGCGAGTACTTGCGTATACTTCTGCCTAGACTAGCTTTGTGAAATTAGTATGTACGTCTAGTGCAGCACACGTGCATCTAATGCTAAATGAGAATCGTTTGTTTTTAACAAGCTTATCTTTTTATCCGAGTACCTATTTTCAAGTACTTAAACACGCATGGATGAAAAAATGATGGCCATACAAAAATTTCTTTAGCTTAAAGAAGTTAAAAGGAAAAAGAGAAAGTAAAAAAATTGCATCTTAAAATCTGGATATGCATATAAATATACTAATACATTTGTTCCTAAGGCGGTATTACTGTCTTTCATAGTTTTAATAAATTATGAAATAAAATATTTACAATTAAGTTAAAATATTAAAACGACTGTCCAGATTTAAATTCAATTGAAAAAGTACATACAAATTAAAAATTTTTAAATATATTACAGCACGTATTTTAATATATAATGATTTATTTAAATCACGATATAAACATATATATATATATATATATATATATAAATTTTTATATTTATCGTTACAATAAAATGAATTATACAAGTATCGAATAGGAAGTGCCTATCATAAGCTAAAATACTGTTCTTGTAACAAACTTTAACTTCGGCAACTTCACATGTCAGGGACATTTAAGAGTTTATTTTCAATACTTTATAACTCAAATCATATTCAATTGCTACTCAGTTTGTTCAAATCCGTCAATACCTGAAATGTTCAAAAAATAACTTTTTAATAAATAATTTATAAATTTTTTACAAATATTTATTTATAATGTACGAAAAATATATTTAATTAACACAATTTAACTTGTTTATGCGTTTTATACAAATATTTATTCTGAAAAAACTTTTTTATACTGTATTATCATTTTTTCTGAGCTTTCAACATTAAAACTCAAATTTGATTTAAATATCAACAGTTCACGAGTTCTTGCTATTTCTTTGTTTTTTTTTTTTCATATTTATATATTAATGATGACGGGATCGTCGCTCTACTAATAGCTCTTGTTGATCAATCTACGCGGAAAATTATTTTTAGATCGATTTGCTCGTAACGTCCTTGTCATGGAAATACCACTCGCACGTGCCACGAAATTTTCTTAGTCTGCTGTAATTTACCCACAAGACCCACACTTTCTTATAAAATATTATGCTCTTATAATATCTTATTGTTTGAAAACAACTACAAACGTAGAAAAATATCAAATAGTAATAATCATATTTAATAGTGATAATTCATCAAATAATATTTTTACTTAAAATACTTTACCTTTTAATTTCATTAAAATAGATAATTTAAAATGAAATTTTACTTTCGTTCAAATAAAGTGGGCAATAGATATAATATTGAAACATTTAATAAAGATAAAATATTTACTTAAAACTTCGTTTAATATTAAAAAGGCAATTAATTACCTCTCATTTTCAATAAAAGCGCATCAATTTATAGCAATAAATTATCTATAGAGTAACAAAGTAGTAAGACGTATATACATATATTCGTATATCATATTACATTCTATTGATTGAAGAAAAGTTTAAATTGAGAATTGAAGAGAAATTAAATTATTCATTATTTTGGTATTTTATTAAAACTCATTCGATATACGTAATTCCGTTCATTAGAATTTCTTAAATCTTTACATCATAAAAATCTTGTAATGTTAATGTAATAATTGTGATTTTAATAATAAATCCTAATTTAAAACCGTAGAGAACTCATTTATTGAAAATATTACAAATTTGAATTCACATTAAAAACAAATACATCCTCTTTTTATTTAGGACCTTGAATTTTTCTTTCATATTATTCTTAATTTCAATTTAAAATTCCAAGTTTTATTTTTTAATCTTAATAAATAGCCTCATTATTAAGAGAGAATATAAATTTTTATTTAAAAACTATTCAGTGTCCAAAAGCATTTTACACATTAAACTTTTAAATATAACTTTTATTATTTGAACGTGCAATTTATTATATAATACGATATTAATTTTGTATCTTTTTAAGGCCCTTAATTTCGCATTGTCTATCATTTTCAATAAAATGATATAATATTAGTCATACATTAAATTATATTATACAATTTTCTAAAGTTACATCTCCAGAAGCTTTTTAAAAAATGCATGTGTAATTTTCAAATTATAAAATATTAATAATATGGAAATTAAATTTTGAAACCTAAAGTATAAAATTCATTTCAATGTAAAGTTAATCCAGACCTACTAACTATTACTAAATTTAATGTCGAATCGACATTCGTAAAGAATTAAAAAATTGTAAAATAATGAATTCAACATTCACAAATCTAATGAAATTAATTAAATGTAATTTTTAGCAATATATAAGTATAATATATAAGAATTAAGTATAACAAAATAATTATAATAGAATAGTATATAATACAATTAGATTATAATACAATAATAATGAAGAAATGATGATGAGACGAATTTAGCGAAAATATACTAAATTTGTAGATAATGTAATTTTTTTTTCTCTATTATCGAAGTCTTACCCGTAAACAATACATAAATAAAGCGAAGAATTTATTTTTTAATTTATCATCGATAGATTTTTCTTATTCGTGTTGTAACTCTAAATTCTTCACACACACACACACGCGCGCGCGCACACACACACAATTAAAAATAACAATACAATAATTGTAAAAATGATTTGTTAAATATTTAATTAATATTAAATCAAAAATATCAATAATCGTTAATGTACTTGTAATTTAATCGAAAATATATGAATATTGCGTTTGCATTATTGGTACGTAGTATAACAAAATTTTCATCTTTTAGTCTTTAATTTAATTAGATAATTGATAATAAAGCCAATGTAAGATCAAATGAGCGAATTCAAATTATGTCACAATACATTTATTAACAATTGCTTTTTTCTGTCCAACAATAGCAATAATTATAATAACTATAGTAACAGTCACTATTATATTTAAGTATGATAAATATCATGTGACAACTATTAATGGTATTGGGTTTAATTAAATTTTAAAGAAAAATAAGAATTATAAGACATTCAAGTAATTAAGTAATAACACAGAATAGAAAATTATTTATTAAATGATCGCTGGAAAGTCAGCAAGTATAAAGTATAAGGTTATGGTTGCACGAGTGCATTAACCCGCGTATCTGTTTAGAGAGGTTTATTAGGTATACACTAAGCAAGAGACGTAAAGAGCGAGCTTTCTCCAGGTCTAAAGCGAAAGTGAGAGGGCCCACGAAGCGACTACAACTGGCCCCTTCTTTCTAAATAGTCTAGCTGCTTTCACTCAACGATCCGATTAGATGTACTTTTATACTAGGAAATAAGAGGGAAAAAATTTAGTAAAAAGTGCAATGACTTTGCATCTTAAAAAGTCGATTTTTCATTTATATATATATATATATATATATAGTTTTGTTTTTAAATGTGATTTTAATCGAAACTTTATACAAATTCCTCACACTTTTAATAGGATACGCCATTATAATTATGCAAAATTTGTAAATTATATTCTATTATTTTGATATGTTAGGAATATTAAAAAAATCCTTTACAATTTTTTTATACAAATCATATATCATAATTGTATTACTTCTTTCTTTCTGTGAAATAAATTTCGTATAATTAAAAATTAAATACATAATTAGTATTGTTAAAATGAAACGGTTCTTTATTATGGATAAATATTTAAAAAAATAATAATTTTGGAGAAATAAAGCTTGCCGAAAATCAGTGATTATTATTATTATTATAAAATTTATCAAAATTTTTACTTACATCTGTACCATCTTCACAAGCACGTTTGCTATTATATTTATAATTCTACTATAAATACATTTTATAAAAAATCTACTTGAGAAATTATTATGAATTTATAAAATTAATTTGCATTACATTTCTTGTCATATAATACACAATTGAATTAGTTTACAGATCTATTGAATATTAAATGTAAATAATCCTTTGATACCTATAATTTGCTTTTCTTAATCGTTTTAAATTTAATATTAAAAGCTTCCATCATATTTTTGATAAACAAATAAAAATAAACGTAGTGGTTTTAATAAAAGACAAAATAGTATAAATAATAGCTTAAGTTAACAAATTCAATGAATAAATTTACAGCAATATTGTACGTATCGTATTTATAAGGATCTTAATAGCAGCTCAAAAGGCAAAATAGTATAAATAATAGCTTAAGTTAACAAATTCAATGAATAAAATTCACAGCAATATTGTACGTATCGTATTTATAAGGATCTTAATAGCAGCCATAATTATGTTAGTCGATTTTGACAATTAGAGCAACTTGCTCACCCCTTAATAATAATTGTGGAACGTGTCTTTCCAAAGTTTCCAATTTTCCATTCGATTGCTTCACAATCACCTTCATGCTATTGTCTATAGTATACTTCATTTGATTTACTGGATGGCCTACAACAAATAATAAAATAACGTGCTTTTTAGTAATTAATAACATATGTAATACATTCTTAAAGATTTAAAATAATTTTATATATTTTTAGTATTATAAACTCATTACAATAAAATTATTAAAAATATGATGTATGTTGATGAATTTTTGTATTGAAATAAATTTTTTTTATTTATTTAACTGAATTTTCAAAATGGAAAGAATTTGTGTAAAACTTATTTATTCGAATAAATTTACAAAAATTTACTATGTACTAATTCAACTATTTACGAAATTTTATCAAAAAACAAATAGAAATTAATAAATTCATCTATTTAACAATGCAACAGTACGTTCTATTTCAATATATATTTGCTTTTCAATAAATTATACAATTGATTATTGAATTTTATAAATATATATTAAAAATACTTTTTCTATGACAATCTTATCCTTTAATAGATAAAAATTTTTTTTTTAATCAAGCTATACTATAAAAAATTTTATAAAATAAATTAGGAAAATTTATTTTTCTTTTATCACGTTTATAATTTTGTTTTCACTTTTATATTTTATAATATAAATACATAAAATTTTAATATTCATGGAATATAATGCTTCCTATCTAATTACATCATATATATATCTGCGTGTATCAGCGCGCGCGCGTATACGTATGCATATATGTATATATGAAAACATTATTATGTGAAATTATCTATATACATTGAAAACACTATTTTCTATTTAAGAAAATTTAAGAGAAATAAAATGTATCAAATTATCAAAAAATAAGTTAAAATGGCTATAAAAACAAACAAAAGTACATAAATATGCATACTTACACTTTATTTCTTATAATGAATATTTTTAGAAAAGAATATCTATAGAATAGATAAATAATTGCTTTACTTTTTATATTATTCATTTATCGCATTTCATTAAAAATATTACTTAATTTAAAATAAATTACTATGATCTTTGAATCATACGTAAGTTGGTCTATTAATAATTTAACATTAAAAATTAAAATTATTTTCATTATAATATTAGAATTAGATACTACAAAATATAGCACTGTGCAAACAAAGGACAATTTATGAAACAGCAATAATTTTTATAAGATAAATGCTTTATTTTACTTGATTCATAAAATATTTAACTAATTATCACATACATTTATTAGGATAAAGATATATAAATTAATGAAATAAAATTAATGTTATGGGACAAGTTTGTTAACGGTTTTCATTTTTCTACCTTGATAAAAATTAAAAAATATAATAAAAATATAAATATATGCAACATAATAAAATAAAATATAGACTTATATAAATAGAACATATAATATTATATATTATATATATAACAATATATAACAATATAAATTGTAATTTTAGAGATAATCAAGTGTAAGAAAAATAGCATAAGTTTAGTGCTCGTTAGAAAATTTGATTAATATTTAGAAGAAAGATATAAAAAAAACTCAATGAAAGATAAATTGATGTCACCAAGATTTAGTTGAAAAAAGTTTGCAAAGGCAAGAGAAGAAAAAATATAGGGAAAAGCTACACGTGTGTGCGCGGCAATCGATAGACACGCTACTCTTCAAGGTCGCTGGGTTACCATCACCGGTCACTGTCAGTTATACTAACATCACCTCACCGTATCAACGACCTTTCCAGCCCCTTGGTTGTTACGTCACTAGCATGCATAACTCGGAAATAAAACAGCCACAGAAAAAGAGCGAGGACCAGAAAATGAAATATAGAGACAATAAACTAATATGCATATATACTGAATTTATATTAACATCATTACTTAATATCATTTACAAAATTGAAAAGAAATAATTTAATAAATTTATTACATTTATCAAATAAAATTAAATAAAATGTGTATATACATATAAATATATTAAAAAAAAATATATATATATATATATATATATATATATATATATATATATATAGATATATATAAATATATCTATATATTTAACAGCAATACATTTTATTGAAGAAATTTTAATATTATAATAGTTTATGAAGAAATTAATTGTCCTTTTTATAGTTAATTAATATTTTAACATACATAATATTTATTGACAGAATCAGTGCAAGCAATATTCTTTAATATTTCCTATAAAATTTATAATAATTTATTCATAATAACTTGACAAAATAAAAATAAATTTAACATTTAAAGCTAATTAACAGTTCATTTTTTGGTACTTAATAATAAATCATATTTTATATATTCTAGATAACTATTTAAGCAAATATTAAAAGATTTTTATAAAAATGCATATATTACTTTATTTAATATAAGATCTGTACATATTAAAGGATATTTAATAATACATATCAAAAATAAAATAATTTATAAAATTAACATCGCTTTGTTTTACAAAAATAACGTACGTTTATTTTATAATCTTAAATTATTTTTAAATTAATATCGCAATTTATATATAGTATTGCCATTAATATTTTTCAAAAAATAATTCAATTGTATCTTATGTACCTAAATGGTTAATTAAATATTTGCATAAATATGCTTTGAAAATTATTATTTATAAACTTTTCAAATATTTATATAAATGTATATTATATAATTATTTCTGTTTAATGCATATATGTATGCATAATTTATTAAGAAATCCTATTGGTTTAAATAAAAGAAATCTAGTTGTGTTATCTATTTTTAAATACACTAATACTTTAATTTGAAAATAACGTAGATAAAATTTATTATAAAAATAACATTAATACATATTTAATTCAATTTTAATCATTTGTTATATTGTAATCTTTAAAGAAATATAACAAATTATCTAATTTATCATTTGTTTTATTTTAATTGTAAGATGTTTTCTTTCTCTGTATTTAGATTTTAATCAAATATAATATTATAAAAAATAATGAAAGGCTCGTTCAAATTATTATTTTATATCAAAAAAGTTTAATCTTATTAATAGAAAATTTTTATACTGCAAATAAAATCCATAACATAACTGATATTAAAACAAAATATTTAATAATAATAGATAAGATAAGTTATTTGTTAAAATTTTTTATTACACGATAAAAATGCAGATAGGATATAAAATTATATTATTCAATGTCTTAAATACAATTAAAAGATATTTGTAACATATAATATACAAGATCAATTAAATATTGAATTTAATTACCATCTCAGGTTATATAGGCATTGAATTTAACTGAAAATTGTGAGTGGATTTAATAGAAAGAAGGAAGAGAGGTTTCAAAATGGTCAGAAGCAAGGACACGTGGACCTTGTATCGAACGTAATACCAGTAGAGGTAGTCAAGGTCGGTCTTTGCTCCTTGAATAGTTGAAGGAAATTTCGAACGCCTTCCAAAATGTTTTCAACTCCAACCCCTTGATTACTGGTTCATTTGTACACTTGCCGATTGATTCGTCTTTTCTCGTAACTTTTCTTTATTTTTTTTTTTAATCTTCCATTTTTCTATTTATCTTCCGGCTCCTTATGTTTAAAATTTTATTTGCCAGTTTCTCAAAATATTTTATAACATATCCTTTACAATTGGACACTATAAAATTACCCGAATTATTTGCATAAATAAACAATAGATTAATCCTTATTATGGTTAGCTGATCATAATTAAAGAATCTCATTATTATTCTGAACATTTAGTTCATAACTATATTTGACTGTCAGATTTAAATACCATTTAATCATTTGAAAAGTATTTATTTATCGTAACTTTCTTAAATCATTACAAGCCGAAATCTAAAAGATAATTTATTTATTATTTAAAATTTATAAATTATAAGATACAAAATACTTTTACAATTTATAAAAGTGTATAAAAAAATTTAGTATACTAAAGAATGTATAATTCTAAAATCAATTGTTTTATATTTATAAAATTTATAAAAATTTTAAATATAGAAATGTAATTAAATTAAAAACACTGATTTTATTAGTATAACAATGTGACAAATTATCTATAGAAAATTGTAGAAAACTTTAAACTTGAACGACAATATATTATTCGTTTATCAAATAACTATTATTTCATTGAGTTGTGTATGACAAAAAGATTGACTGAAAATTGAAAAATTGAAAAATTGAAAATATACACATCACTACGACAGGTATAATATTTCGATATGCATTTGGATGTGTGACGTATAAGATTTGAACCTACATAATGATTAATTCTTTTTCTTAACTATGATTACTTATAATATTAATGTCACAAGCCCAAACGCTCCAATGAAGTAGAAAAACGAACAAAATATGCGGCCCCGTTTTGACAACGACATCGTTTTCAAGTAGAGCGTATAGACATTATATGAGTCAAGGTTGAGCCTTGGATTTTTTTAAATACTCATCACAGCTTAATCTTTATTACAATACTCGAATAAAGAACCACAAAAAGAACTAGTAAAGCTAACTTATCAAATTGTCGATGTGTGTGTGTGTATATATTTTTATACAACGCCCTAAAAGATTTTGATTTGGATTTATATTTAAATTTTATTTAAAATATTTGTTCAATAAACATTTCAAATAGCAATGATTACTAAAATGAACAATCATATTACAATTCGTAAATCGATTTGAATTATTATGTTTATATAATTACATATACATTAAAATATATTAAATTAGGAATTGTTAGCATTGATTCTAATCATAAATATTGGTTTATTCAAATTACTTTATTTCATATCAATAAAGTATATTACAGCAAAAAAGTTGTTTTAAACATGTAAAAAGAGGTTTGAGAAAATATATTACACATGAACAAAATTTTAATTGAAGGACAAACTTAATAGTAATATAAAAAACAAAAGGAAAAACGTTAAAAACACAGTTTTCTAATATACGATTTCTCACAATCGTTCTTTACCACAAACTTCATAAAATGTGTACTCTTTAAATTTCTGTCAATTAAACTAAATACATAATGTGAAGATTTATAGAATTTATGATACACTGAAAATGTATTTTGAAACAGATTCATAAGGAGTAAGAGTCCTTTCTAGTCAGACATGAAAGGATAAGAATTTTAAATGAATTAAGCAATGCAGACGAATCAAGAAATACAAGTTGCATATAATGAATATTAAAAAATAATATAGTTTAGGAAAAATATATTAATATAAATATATAAGAAAATCATTATTCAACATAATACAAGTAACAAGTACAGGGCTATGATGAGAA
>JAPYYT010007521.1:0-10339 GCA_030522565.1 Ceratosolen corneri | reverse complement strand
ACGTTACATAACGAACGCTTGGGCCCGCGATGTTCAATAACGTGAAAATACCGCAAAGGAGTCCATAGGCTGCAGCTCCCCCTTACCGTGGGTCAATTGTACGAATCAAAATCTCAGCCAGACCTCAGGATGTCGGGGTCACCGCGCAAGCCACGGCCCGACGTCGCAAAAGGTTACCACCTCTTCGCCCCTGGCACTTCGCCCTTCTCCTGTAAAAGGGCATTTACATTTTTGTCAAGAGCTCCAATGATAACAGAAAATTAACTTGAAACAATAAGCAAATTCTTCCCATTATCACCAAAATTTAAAGAGACCATCCTTACTCAAGGAGTGGGTTGAGAGATCAAAACCAGACTGCAGGCGCGCTGCGCTTCAGAATTTTCGTCAAAATCAAATTTCTCAAAAATCAATCTCACGCTTAATCTTACAAAAAAGAGATTCTCAAATTACAGTGTTCGGCAATATACAGTTGAAGCTTCACGCGATACTGGTACGAAACCACTACGCGTTATATAAAGTACGCTTGAACCCTGGAAATTCGGTCACGCGAAATTACCGCAAAAAGTGTCCATTGGCTGCAGCTCTCGCCTTCATCTGGATAAGTTGGTACGACGCATTCGTTACTAATCGTCGACTGACACAGCTGTAAAGGATGAGAAACCAGAATCTATAAGCCGAAGGCTGTAGTGAAAAGTACATTTATCTAATTGGACAAAAGGGCACATAACACAATTGAACGGCAAGTGGTCTATCAGGGCCTATAATATTTTGACAATTAAACAATTCGTAAAACTAAGAGGACATAACGGCAAATAAAACAGAACAGAATAAATAATTAATGCTTTTGTTATAAATTAAATACAAAACATTAATGGCGATTAGAACAGAAACAGAATAATTAGTACTTTTGTTATAAATTATATCAAGAACATCAAACATTAAAACTAAAAACAATAAATAATAGTAAAGATCAAGACACGCGAATTTCATATGTAAAACCAAAATTGTGTAAAAAAAATTTCTATTTGCTTTTCAATAAATATTAGTTCACAGCATTTAATTCGACCCCCCACGTCTGCGTTTCTTTCTACCCTGCCATCTCTCCTCTACCACTGTCGGCCTCTCCCCCCTTCATCTTGGTGAGAGCTCAGTATCGGGAAAGTTGCCCGAACAGCACTAATTATTCTGTTCTGTTCTAATCGCCATTAATGTTTTATATTTAATTTATAACAAAAGCATTAATTATTCAGTTCTGTTTTATTTGCCGTTATCTCCTCTTACAGTAGTGAAGAAGGTTTCAACGGCCTCTTAGTCTTACGAATTGTTTAATTGTCAAAATATTACAGGCGTTGATTTACAACTTACCGCTCAATTATGTTTAATGTAGTGGCAGCATTTTTTTCCAATACAATTAATGTACTTATCGTTACTTGCCTTCAGTCTGTTGGTTCTAGACTTTCGCCCTTTCCAGCTTTATCAGTCGACGATCTATCTATCTCTCTCTCTCTCATTTCTTTATCTGCCTCTCCCTCACACCATCTGGGAGAACATACACTCGTATTAATTCCGGAATACTGCTTATAAACCTAAACTTTACAGATGTATCTTATATGAAATTGCGATATGTACCAATAAATTATACCTCATACTATAAAAATAGATAAATTTTAAGAGTCTGAAAAAATAAGATCTTAATATATTTCGTAAATGTATATATAGTTTATTAAGTTATAATAATAGAATAAGCCTTGTAATACGCTGAAATGTTATATAAAAATTATTAAGTTCAAATCATTTGATTTTATTAATATAAAAATTAAAAAATTACGTTATTAAAATACAAAAAAAAATTTTAATCTTTTCAACTTTTTCCAATTACAATTTTTGAAGAGGCGATAATGAAATTATTCAAGATAAGATAATCTAAATACTACGTATATATATATATATACTGGTTTTATTACCAAGCATAACTATAAATTGAATAAATAGCATTTATTTTTTTATTGTGCACTAGAATCCTTTTAGATAGCGCAATAAATGTACTAGATATTAATGACCTTCATTATGGCAATACATTATAATATTAAATTTGTATAATTATTTTTGCTTTTCATAATTGTAATTTATATTAAATTAAATGTCTTATAAATAATTAATATTCATATTTATACCCAAATATTAGCAAATATTTTATATTTATGCGTTTGATCTGTAACATTATTGAAAATAATATATTATTATAAAATTGATTAAACATTTACATTAGTAAACAAATAATATTAAATCTGTAAGTTACTTAATACTTCATACCACTGACATATTTATTCAGAATATAAATAAATTTTGTCACAAAATAAAAAAAAGTTATATATAATATAAAGGTAAAATCATAAAATCTATATTTTACAATCGTTTTAAAATTCAGATTGAAAATTTTAAATGAGTATTTTAAATTATATTAAAATTATATTTATTTTTTATATATTACAGATTTAATTAGACCAATTTTTAGTATATATAATAAATAATTATTTTTATCATATGCATAGTACATTTTATCAAATTGATCAAATTGATATATAAATTTTATAAAGTATATTGTAATGCTAACTTTATAAATATTGTCACAAGAGGTCAACTTGGATTATTGACCTTCAGTGGGTTGACTATCTTAATGTAGTATTCAATTTTTTATTATCTGACGAATAAAATTTTCTGATTAATTAACTATTTGCATGTTAATTAATTTATCTACATTGAACATTATTGTATTAGAATCATATTTTTAAATTCTTTTCATATGTATATTAAATTAACACGCCATTAATCTTTACCTTTTGAAATTCAGTAGTATACGCATTTGTTAATATAAAGGTAAAGAACAATTGAGAAAAGGTCATCGCGAAAAATATATGTAAAGTTATTTCTCATTAATCTGTAAAATCGTTTTAGATTGTATTTTATATGATATAAAAATATATAATATTAGTAAATATTATATTATAAAATATTATATATTAATAGTATTAATATCATTGTATAATAATTATCACTGTTCCTATCAGTTGCGGTATATACTTAAGGGACAACTCATGAAGATGTCATCATGTAGTACACTAATTAATATACTATTACTGTCAATAATGTAACTATATATTCATGCATGCGCGCTCACATAGAAACACAGAAGCTTCTAACGAAAAAAAATTATATAAAGATTGTATTAATATATATTTGTTATATTGATGAAAATAAATATAATATATTTTGTTAAAAATGAATTATAAATATTCGTATAATTAGAAAAGTTTATAAATGGATCTAAGCGAAACTCTGAATCAATTTTTTAATATATTTTTAGATAAAATTTATAGTTTACTCATATTATTTATAACTTATGATTATAACAATAATAATATATTTTAATAGCACATATTTTTCAAATTTGTACTTATTAAAATATTATTGTTATACATAATATATCATTATAATATATAATTATTATTATAATTACAAGTTATAAATAATAAATGAGTAACGACAAATTATCTAAAATAGATTAATTAATTATTAATGATTTATAAAGTATAAGAAGTATAAAGAAGACTTTAAATTATGATAAAAAATTCAGATAAGTGAAGAACTGAAATAGTTTTAAAAATCCGCTGAATTGAATTTGATAATACATATTAAACACCATTCATATATAAAATTAGATTAGGAATATTGTTCGGGAATTAAGCACGAGAAAACACTCTCCCAGGTGGAGCGAGGGAGCGGCGGATAGTGGAGAAAGAGAGATAGCAGGGTAGAATGAAACAGAGGCAAATTGTCGTGGTTATGCTGTAAAATGGTGTTTATTTTAATGTATTGAAATATAATGCTGTCTTTAGACGTTGTGATATAATTATTATGTTGTTACAATTTTGAATTACAAATCTTGAGTTATCTTAATATTTAGACATGAATTGAATACCGCGATATCTTTTAGTGAATTACAAATATGTGTATCGTTCCGTGGGTTTAATTAAAAGTTGCTTATTTCCAAACGGACGCAATAGGCAAGCATAAATTGATTCTCACGACGCTTGGAGTGATGTTAAATGTTATGAAGTTGTATGTGTTAAGTGTTATAAAAATGTATGTCAATGTAGTCCATGCTACAGCAATATTCAGGCGTAAATTGAATCTTAACAAGCACGGACTTGTTGTGTCCCCTTAGATCAACAGGGTTTACCTGCTGTTGTAGTGTGAGCTCGTTGGATAATTCCACTCGTGCTTCTTCGCGCCCTTCCTTGTTTATCGCGAATGAGTATTGGCGACCACCTTTGGTCGCGTTCGATTTGTAGCACAATCCAGAGCTCGTTGCTTCCCTCACAGTGCGTCCCTTGAACTTCCTTGAACCTGATCCCTTGTGTGCACTGATCGCGAAGAAGCCCTTCACTTATCAAAACTTTGTATTGAGACATCATTGGTCAATGAATCGATACTGTGATTCTGAAGACCAAGCGGAATCTGCCGCGACGCCTGAAGCCCCGGTACTTAAACTTTTCACCCCCTTCCTTACGGGGGAGGACTTTTCTCGCACATCGATGAGAGTGGGAAGTTTTGGTGATTGGTTAAGAGCTAATTATTCAGTTATCATTGGTGCCCTTTGACCAGCAATGTTACCGCCCTATTATGCGGTGGAGGCATCGCAGCGGCAGTCGGCCGCACGTCGGGGCGCAGGTTCGACGTGTAAACCATGTCCCGACGTTTCGGTCCGTGATGTCACTTGATGTTTACACTATACAAAATATGCATCTATGTTCCGATAGACAACTCGTACTATATTTCACAACTGCGCGTTAATTCCTGGAAGGATTTGTCCGTTATTTTATTACATGCGCCTTGCAGTGCACATGATGATCGTACAGACCATCGAAGACTTTTTGAGTACAAAGCAAAGATAACTCGACCGTTTGAACTCAAAATATATAAATAAAATATTACTTCAAAATTCGTTGCTCTTTGGGGACATCTGACAATCATAAATATAAAAAACATTCAAAGCAAAAAGTAAAGAAACAATATTATTTAGGGATCCTCTTTTTTATATTCGGTTCTCGAACAAATATTTATTCTTAAATTTATTTAATTTGAATAGCGTTTATAAAATGATAATTAGATAATTTTTAAAAAGTTGCGTAAACATGTTAATTTAGATTATTCAACGATATGCATCACTAATCTTACATACAATTAATAATCCTAATTTTGCTTGCTACCATACCATTAAAATTCAACATTATTTATAATATATAAATTATAACATTATGCATACATGTATAATATACAATACATAAATATACATACAATATGCCATACATAAAGTAGTAGTACAACAAAACATTATATGTATTATGTTGAAATAACTAATTGAAATAAATGTTTAGTTAGAATAATAAATATCTCAAATAGCATTATTGTTTGTTATTTAAAAGAATCGAAACTTCAGAATTTTCAGCTTAAAAATTAATCAAACAATTATGATATTACAAAATATTACTGTTCAAGATTAAACCTGCATGTGAATTCCCTCTCCAAGTTGTGGATGGAGAGAGACGGATAGTGGAAAGAGAATGATAGAAATAGGTTTCAAAGAAACAAGTCTTCGGAGTTATTATTGTAATTAGAAGAGCTATTGAGTAAGTTTATAAAGATGGCAGAAAATAAAGTATGAGGTAGGGAATTGTAAATTGATACTGGTTTATGGGTATTAAGGGGAATGAGGGGAGGAGTTACCTCTGACTATTCAGCAATTATTAATATGCTGTTGGCGCAGATATCACAGAAGGGAGGTAGCGAAGATGTAACTGCAGTCGCGACAATATGACTCCGAAGGTAATGCACTAAAATATATGCACATGCCCTTGAAGAGAAATAAGGGGGGTATAGGGATAGGTGGACTAATTATTAAAATAATGGAGCCTGCTGCGTTGTTATCGAATGCATATGAGGGGAGGGGAATACATGGAAATATTAAGTAGTAAAAATTCATATATATTTACACGATTCTGGAAATCCCTGGGCAATGGGGATGATGCTTCCATAACGAGGGCCGTACGATTAGGCATAAACTTAATGTAATAACTACTATCATCTAGTAAATTAGGGGTCTCGCCCAGGGCGGACTGCAGTCTTGTGTCGAGATATTTACTGGCTAATTTTAAGGGTTAAGTCGTAGTCAGAAGTAACTGTCGCATCTTCCGTGCGGTCGTATTTATGTTTCAGGTGTATCTTTTCTTTTTCTGTGGGGAGGGGTTAAAGGCAGATAGTAATTTCCATTATCTCTTAGAGTTAATAGGTAGCCTTAAATATAGAGATTTCTATTTTTTAGGAGAGTTTCGAAGGGAAAAAGAAGGGAAGGTCAGATATCGGTAATCAACGTGCTTATAGATATATATATGAGTCCTTGATTTGGGTGATGATGTGTAAATAAGATCAGTATTTACACGATTTTGTTTATTATAATATATTGCCACTAGAGTTCCAAAACAGAGAAATATTCACTGTGAAAGTTCCGATGAAGAACGGAATCTCGAACAATTACATTAAATGTTTACTGATATAAATTTCATGTCGATGATTAGATCGATTTAAAATTTACGTTATTCGATAATTTAGCTGTATACTTTAAGTTATTATATCATGATAAATTGGTTATAGATAATTTTAACTTATTAGTTATGGCTTTTATAAAACTTAATTAAGTTCAATATAATTTGTAATAAAATATTATGATTCTAGTAAAATATATATTTTATTTACAAGTTTCAACAGTAGTGATTTTGTAATTAAGACGATGAATAATAAAAAACACAATAAAAAATAAAACAATAAAAATATAAGTGTTGTTACAAATAGTTGAGTTACCTCTGACAAAATAGCAATTAATTAAATTGTGTATAAATTCAGTGGGAGTGACTGTAGTGAATAAGTTGTGCTTTTAATTAAGCGAAAATGATAAATAAGCATATATCGTCTATCTTCCTCCTTCTTAGTGAGTGGGATTGTTAATAAATTTATATATATTAATTATTAAACTTTCCACTGTTTAATGAGAAGAGATTCTGTATGAGTGTTCAGGCAACTTTCCCGATGATGAGCTCTCCCCAAAATGAAGGGGGGAGAGGCCGATAGTGGTAGAGGAGAGATGGCAGGGTAGAAAGAAACGAAGACGCGTGGGGTCGAATGTAATGCTGTGAATTGATATTTATTGAAAATGAAATAGAAAATTGAGTATCGATATACAAGTGTGATTTTACGTATGAAAATATAATGTCTTGCTCTTTATTCTTAATCTGTTTTTGAATGTAATATTCTTGTATAATTTTATCACAAAAGCACTAATGACTTTTTTCGACTTTTATCTCTTCTTACAGAAGTACAGGAGTTTACAATGCCTTTTGGTCTTACAAATTGTTTATTGTCAAAATATAATAGGCTTTGATGTACCACTTACCTTCGGTCTGTTGGTTCTAGGCTCTCGTCCTTCCCAAGTTTACTGGTCCACGATCGTCACGAATACGGCGTACCAAATTTACCCTTATAAAGGGGGGAGCTGGAGCCTATGGACTCTTTAACGGTAGTTTCACATGACTGAACTGACTTGACTAAGGAGGCGACATTCTTTGCTCATGTATCTCACCACGCATCCTCGGCCTAGCTAGCCCTGCGGCTATAAAATAAGACCGCAAGCACCCCGAGGCGAGAGTTACTCCAAATTGCTCTACGTCTTAAGATCCATCTTGGAAGAGTCTCCAATGCAACCAGTGGTCTTACAGAAAAGCAGGTCTCACGCCCAGCGTCAGGTTCCATACGTAAAGAAGCTTCTCCCCGACGCTGAGCACGCTACTTTAGAAAGCCCGCAACTGAATCCTTCCCATCCTGGACGGAGCTGCCAGGTGGAGCGCAGCTGGAACAGCGCAATAAGGCTAGTAGCAACACGCGGTTTCACGTCTAATCGTAATGCATGTACTACGGGGCCCGTATGCGTAAATCACATGTATTACGGGGCCCGTCGCCGCCATCATCGGCCAGTGAGCCGAAAGACCTATAAGACCACGTGGCGATTTGTCTAAACGTAATTAATAAGAATTACGGGGCCGTCGCCACCATTTGTTTCGGACATTAATTCATTAAGTTAACGCGTGACCAGTGCAGCAACTTTTACAAATATATTTAATGCGAAAGAAGATTTAAGAATTGTAAAATTATTTAATAAAATATTATCTAAGATATAGAAAGAATATTTTCCAATGTATATTGTTTAAAAAATTTTCTATCAAAATTCACTTCAATATTAGTATTTAATAGTACTAATTTATTGATGTATATTTGTTTCAATATCGTATTAATGATTTTTTATGAATTATATCAAATTTAGAAATTAGCTGTACAATAAGCAAGTTAAATCCTTTAAAAACTCTTTTACTTTGCCAATTCAACATTAGAAATGTAAATCTTAAAAACATATGCGATAGAAAATAAAAGGCTAAACAATATATAAAATTTACAATTAAAATCCGAAAAAAATTCATTTTCAACAAATATATTGGATATAATATATTCAGTCTCAAATATTATTGCACTACTTAACGAATGTAGGTAACTATTGTCTATAAAAACTTATTGTAACTACAATGCTTCCATTGCAATTTATTCTAAAACTTACATTGCAGAGTTACCACTCATCACGAGACGATTAACTCTAACGCGATTACGACGTTGTGCGACGTCTTGTTGACATAACCTGAAAATATCTATGTACTCTTCAATATTCGATGCACATGAAAATAACGTAAGGTAACGCCGATTGAAATTTGCGCGTTCCGAAGTTCACCGAGGATTTTCGCAGTTGCATTGCTGCCATTCAGTAGATATTCCTGGGCTGTCAACGTCACACAGTACAAAAACACACATGCACGGCAAGCCTTCTATTATTAAATCTGGGTCACATGCTACGATCTACCTTCGAATGTCCGAAACAATGATGTTTCATCATGACAACCAATACATTTCCCAAGGCACTTAGCTTTATCCCTTTCGCTCGTTATGATACTCGGACTGGTTGAGATTATAAACTATACGAATTCATCGAAGATTAGGACGGTTAAGCCCTTTTGTTTCCTATCAGGAGTGATAAAATCACATTTACGAATTTATGATAAAATTCAATTTGGATGATTTCAAGATTATATTTTGAATGATGAATAGTTAATGGTACATGTTTTACAACTGAATATTCTCCTAGAAGAAAGCTTATAAATTAAATTCTAAATAACAGATTTGAATTAAAATTTAATTCATTAGAATTAGAAACATATTTAAATCAAAATGAAACTTTTTATATTCATTTTAAATATAGATTATTTTTTAACTTTTGCCATAAGGTTACAACTAAAATTAGAGTCTGATATTTCTCTGCAAGCTGCTCAGATGTACATCACTCTTTTTATATTACTTAATTAGGCATATGCACTTTTATTATAAATCAAAAAATTGTTAAACTATGCAAATTTGAATCACAAATTCTTAATGTAAACAATAAATTTTAACTAAAGAAATGTCTTTAAAATTTACAAACAATGAATGATGCATATACTATCGTTATTACATAAAATTTTAATATTTTTTTCTAAGAATACAGAATTTGATGCAAAAGGTTTAATAACAAGAAATTGTATGATTTTTCGTAATAATTATTTAAACTTATAAATTTAATAAATTATAAAAAATACTTTTTATTATTGTATAAGTGTGTTCGTACTTGATTCCAATTGATTAACAGTGAAAATATTTTTCTCCTTAAATTCATCCAGAATTAATTAAAAATGTAATTCCTATTATACAAACTTTTACTGTAATTATAGTTTAAAATATAAATTATTTATCTTTTCTTTTGACAGTATTTATAATAGTCTACATAGCATATAATAAAATAAACAAAAAACTTAATTAAAATGGTATCATAAATATCACTATAAATTTAGATAACAATAGTATATATATGTATATAATAATTATGTTTATTATTTGTGATTATTATGTTTAAATATCTCGTATTTCATGATTGCCATGTTTTTTACACCAATGTAACTCTATCAATGTACATTATCGTTTGCGCCTGAATTTGTAACGACACGACCCCCCCCCCCCGTTTGTGGCCCCCCGGGATCATCGTATGTCTTTCGTGCGCGCAAATTGTATTTCGCGATCACAGCTTCGACAGCCAAGCGCAGCAAGCAAATCAGCTGCAGCGCGCAACGTCTTGGCGCAGAGGGCATGCACATTC
>JAPYYT010007500.1:0-11342 GCA_030522565.1 Ceratosolen corneri | reverse complement strand
ACAGTCCGAGTAAACCCTCTCATTAAACGGTCATAAAATAAAATGTAGATATTCGATGTATTTGTAAAGAATATTTGAAAGATCTTGGGACACATCTGGTAATCATAAACGTATTGAATGTATGAAAAGAATTTACAAAACAAAGAGGTAGGTACCGAAGGTCGAGAAACTGCATGATTCTCGAACAATCATTTTTAGAAATAGATGATCGTCTTTTAATGTTGTTTGACTTCATCGAAATGCAGTATTCATATTGTTTTTCCATTCTTTTTAACTTTGTAATATATAAATTATATCTTATGAATAAATTTGTACGACTTGATAAGAATGATTTTTCAGTCTTAAAATATTGTATATGTATACATTCATATATACATATATATTTATTAATATATATTTTTTAAATATCATTATAATTATCAATTTAATACACACAAACGTGCGCTCGCGTCGATAGAATTTACGGAAAAGGATAAATAATGAGAAAAAGGTACAGAAAATTAAAATTTTCATCTAGCATTACAAGACAAATGCCATTCAAACCCATAATAACGAAAATAATGGAATAATGAAACATATTTGTATTGGTTTTATAATAACAGGTCTTATCTAAAACATATATATATATATATGTATATATTCAAAATGCACAAAAAGAAAAATATAAATGTAAAAATTCCGATACAACTTAACTTGAATTATTTTGAATATAAGATTTTTAATAGGTACAATGAAAAAGAAATACAAAAAGCTTATCTTTTCTAAATACAGATTAACTGATAATACGCATACCGTATTTAATATTTTCATTGAAATTGATGCATACGTAAATAATTATTCATCACGAAATGAGAACTATGTCCATGGTAAAAAAATATAATTTATAGTGTTCCAGATTGTTGGCTGCTCGACCGTCGGTACTACCATTTTGTTTATAAATTCTTTTCAAAATATTCAAAATGTTTATGATATGCTAGATGTGTCCAAAAGGCCTACGAATCAGAATAATCAGAAAGTACATCGAATATTCACTTCTCTCGTTTATGACCTCTTTTTACGACCGTGTTATTCGCACTGCGCTTCAAAATATTAGCAATGATCAATATGACCACAAGTGTCTTTCATTACAAATCTAGTAAAAATATAAATATATAAATCTAGTAAAAAGTATAATGGACCGATACAAATTTGAAAACCACAAGGATCCAGCCATGCTTCAAATGCATATTGAAATAAATATTTTTTGTATTAATCAAACCTTTATATCATTAATCATTGGATAAAATAATAGTAATAAATTATTTTTCAAAGTAGTTTCTCTTATTTGTTAAATGATGAATAAATTGAAATTTTAGAAAACTATTAGTTATGACATTTTTTCGCATCTTTATTAATCTTGTATACTAATTATTAATTGAATTAATTAAATATGAAGAGTAAACCATAAGTTTTTATTAAAATAAAGTGTATTATTGACGTGCTCTAAACCGAAACAAGAATAATATTTCGAATACAAATTATTCAATCGAATGAATCAATTAAAGAGTTATCGAAATACCAACATGTGAAGGAATTCACCCAATTAAATAAATGAATAATTAACATAATTCAAATGATATGTTTCATTCAATAATTATTAGAATTTTCTAGTTGAAAACGGTTAAAGTAAATAATTTGTTAATATTCTTAATAATTAATTTTAATAATGAAAAAGTAATTCCTTTTACAATTTGTCTTCAACATAATACATTTTGAATCTTTCGGTAATAGATATTTCATAAATATCTTTGTTTTTTCTAATAATTTAATGTGAATAGTTGTTCAAAATTAAAAACCTAGCAATTAATTTTTGAACTAAAGAATATAGAATTTAATAAAACAAATATAGAAATATTGCAGTTGCATTGCAAATATCATAGTACGCATATATCATAATAATAAAGAAATGTAAATATTTATTGCTCAACTTTAATTATGTAAATCAAGGATAAAATCTATCATTAGCAATTTTCATTACAAAAGCTAATAAATATGATTTTTTGAGAATTTTAAAAACAAACGGAAAGATAGAACTATTTTTGTGTATATAAACAAACATTTTGAGAATTTAAGAAATATTTTCATATAAAAAAATTATAAAATTTCGTATTATAACCAAAAAAACAATTTGAAAAAGTTAAACATTAAACATCTTTTTCAAACAAATCATAATTAGAGATACAAATTTCTTTGTATAATTAAAGTTAGTATGATATTAATTTTTATAAATTATTATAATCTACGATTACATTTACCCTTTTTATATAATAGTTTTACAATTATAACAAAATTAATTTTCTATATTTGTATATTCTAAAATATTATCAGTCCTTTTTTAGGTTTTAGGTAATTCATCATACATAAAACATTGATTAATATTTTGAATTATTATACCATTTTTTGATTTGATAATGTTATAATTATTAAATTTATGTCTTTATCATTACCTCTATATATTATTAATATATACATATGTCTATAGAAAATAGATAGCAGTTTAACGATTGATATCCAAATGTATTTTCGGTTATTTGTAAAGATCTTTATGACAAGTGGAATTTGTTCATACTCTGAACGAATACCTATTTGTCAAATGATTTTGCTATCTTCAAATTTTAATTACAAGCTTTACAAACATAGCTTTTAGAATTGCGATTTCTATTTTCGATTCTTTATTTCAAAATGTATAATAATTAAAAATGTATAATCTTAAAGGTATATTTAAAAATGAACAACATTATAAATATATTTTTAATAATTGTTCGGGAATTAAGCCCGAGAAAACACTCTCCCAGGTGGTGGGAGGGAGAGGCGGATAGTGGAGAAAGAGAGATAGCAAGGGTAGAATAAAACAGAGGCAAATTGGCGTGGGTAATGATGTAAAATGGTGTTTATTTTAACGTATTGAAATATAATGCTGTCTTTGTGTTGTGGTATAATTATAATGCTGTTACAATTTTGAATTAGAAATCTTGAGTTATCTTAATATTCAGACATGAATTGAATACCGCGATATCTTTTAGTGAATTTACATATTTGTATGTCGTTCCGTGGGTTTAATTAAAAGTTGCTTATTTCCAAGCGGACGCAATAGGCTGGCGTCAATTGATTCTCACGACGCTTGGAGTGATGTTAAGTGTTATAAAAATGTTTGTCGTTGTAGTCCACGCTAAAGCAATATTCAGACGTAAATTGAATCTTACCAAGCATGGACTTGTTTTATCCCCTTAGATCAACAGGGTTTACCTGCTGTTGTAGTGCGAGCTCGTTGGATAATTCCACTCGTGCTTCTTCGCACCCGTTCTTGTTTATCGCGAATGAGTATTGGCGACCACCTTTGGTTGCGCTCGATTTGTAGCACAGTTCAGAGCTCGTTGCTTCCCTCACAGTGCGTCCCTTGAAATTCCTTGAACTTGATACCTTGTGTGCACTGATCGCGAAGAAGCCTTTCACTTATCACAACTTTGTATTGAAAGATCACTGGTCAAAAAATCGATACTATGATTCTGAAGACCAAGTGGAATATGCCGCGGAGCCTGAAGCCGCGGTACTTAAACTTTTCACCCCGCTCTTTGCGGTGGAGGACTTTTCTCGCACATCGACGAGAGTGGGCGCAGGTTCGACGTGTAAACCTTGTCCCTGTTTACACTATACAAAATATGCATCTATGTTGCGATAGACAACTCGTACTATATTTCACAACTGCGCGTTAATTCCTGGAAGGATTTGTCCGTTATTTCATTACATGCGCCTTGCAGTGCACATGATGATCATACCGACCATCGACGACTTTTCGAGTACAGTGCAAGGATAACTCGACCGTTTCAACTCAAAAAATATATATATGAAATATTATTTCAAAATTCGTTTCTCTTTGGGGATATCTGCCAATCATAAATATAAAAAGCATTCAAAGCACAAAATAAAGAAACAATATTATTGAGGGGTCCTCCTTTTTCTATTCGGTTCTCGAACAGTAATCTATCAATGGACTAAAAAAAGTTATTATGTAAATCATGTGATTTGTATAATTTAAATTTTTACGCATTTAAGTATTTCAGTGTTATTGCAGAAATGGAAAGTGGATTTTGGAACAGATTTCAACAATCTACATTTCCTTTTTTCATAATGTTCTTTTGTATCTCATTTATTAATATTATTGTATTATAATTATACATTATATAATTGCTACATCTATATAACTTTTACAATAATTTATATACTTTTTTATATTATACGTTATTAATATTATTATTATGATTTTGTATTTGAATTTGATTAAATTTGGAAAACTATAATTATTATTTCAAAATTTTTATATTCCTATAGTTGTGATTATAAAAAGTTAATATAAATGTCAATAACAAATGATCTTTCAGAGTTTATTTAATGCACGGTCATATATTTAAAAAAATGTCTGCTTTTTAAAAGGATTTCTAAATATATTTTAAGACTTTACAATTTAATAATTCAACAGCTTATAATGACATATTATAATCTTCGCGATTCCGACAGAATCTCGAGCCGTCACTCAATAATACCTGTTTACCTTTGAATGTGACTTTTGCTACACTCTTCGTTTATCATCTTACGACTTTCAATTTCAAATTATTCTGTTGGAATGTCTCATATTTTGTGATAGCTATACTTTGTTTATAATTCCAGTGTTTCCAGGAAAAGCTTGGTAAGCTTTTGAACTGCAAAGCACCTGGCAACAAGGCCCCTCCCTCTATCGTCTCGTTCTTCACCCTTCTTACCCCTTGACTAAAAGGATGTGACATTCCTTGCTTTTGTATCTCAGCAGCGTAGAGAAATTCGTTAGGCCGCCTACCGTACACCCCCGGCGGCCTAGCTAGCCGTCCGGCTATAAAACACGACCGCAAGCTCGCGGCACCGAGAAGTTACTCCGATTGCTCTCCGTCTTCCGATCCATAGCGGAAGGATCTCCAGCGTACGAAGTGGTCATATATCCGAGCAATTCCATCGCCACGTCTGGATCCGTACTACCAGAAGTTTCGTCCAGACGGTGAGCACGCTATTTAGCCCGCGGTTGCATCCTTCCCATCCTGGATAGAGCTCCCAGCTGGAGCGCAGAAGAGAACCCGCAATAAGAGGCAAGTAGCGATTCGGTTCAAATCCTCGCAGAATACATGTTCGATCGAGCCCTACGTCGCTCCTCCGGAGCCCGATGACTGATAACCAATATATAACAACGGTTCAAGTCAACGCATAATATGTGCGACTGAGCCCTGCGTCGCTCCTCCGGAGCCCGATGACTGATAACCAATATATTACACCGGTTCAAGTCTTCGCGGAATATACGTCCTATCGACCCTGCGTCGCTCATCGCGTCAAGCCATTCACACAGACTTTATTCTCACGCGACGGCTCATCGACGCGCAACACATATATTCCGGAACCCGAAGATTGATAACCAATATATATAATACGCGGCGATCCGTATAAGCGTAATTCACACCATTTACTAGACCATCGCCGCCACTATGTTTCGGATGTTAAAAACAATGCGTAATCAAGTGCGAAAGTGCAGGATACTATAAACATATCAATACAATCATAAACAATCGCACCTCGCGTATCGCGTAAGTGCAGCCATCATACATTACATAGACAATCCGCGCTACGCGTCCGTGAAGGTGCTGCTCTTCACAATAGTAAAAATAATAGTATTATTATTTTTTTCATTTCTTATTAATTGTATAAAAAACTATTGTTATCTACTATTGTTATAAATTCAATAAATATCTCTTTTGATCGGCATCACCCATGCCCCGTTAATTTACGATTTTTTTACCCTGCTATCTCAACCCTTCCACTATCTGCTTCTCCCTCACACCACCACTGGGAGAATTCACACTCGGGTTCACGCCCAAACAGACAGTATTACTCATTTTTAGTTAATATATTCTGATCGAATTAAATTAAAGAATGATCCATTAAATTTATATTTAAAACGAAAATGTAAAATTTATGTTTAATTTGAAATTAAAATGTACTCAAATTTTGAAATAATATTAGCAAGGGAGAAATAATAAAACGAATAGTCTCTTTCATTAGAATATTGCTTAATTACTAATCTATATTGTTTTAAAATATCGGAAGAAGTAACAGCATTTATACGAGAAAAAAGAGCGAGTAGTCTATCATATGTATCTCATTTTTGCCGAATTCACTGTTCCTGCAGTATCGCCAACTTTAGAATAATTAATTTGAGATTCGTAAAATACCGCACTTCTGTATTGTGAGTACTTACGTGCAGGCTGATTGACTCTCGGCGGTTGTCTTCTCTGTTTGAATCGCGTCGTGCGAGTAGCATTACAGAGCCTTGCCTCCTTCTTAGTGCGCAACTTGATCCTTATCAGGTTTTCTAAACTGATCGCTGTGAAGCTAATCATTATATACAACTTTGTATTGAGAGATTATAGATTGAATGATCGGTACTTCGATCTAGAGATTAATGCGAATCTGATGCTGCGCATCGCAGGCGCGACATTTTAAGTCTTCACCCTACTCTGCTCGAGGGAGGACTTTTCTTGCTCATCTATGAGAGTCGGAAATTTTCGTGATTGATTAAGAGCTAATTATTCAGTTGTCATTGGTGTCCGTTGCCCAATAGTGTCCACGCCCTTTTACATGGTGGACGCGTCAAAGCGGCGGCCGGCGCTCGTCGGACGACCAGATCGGCGCGTAAAATCTTATACCGACGATTCGCACTGTGACGTCGCTTGATGTTTTCACTATTCAAAATATGCATCGATTTTGTATGAAAGCAATTCGTACCATATTTGGCAACTGCGCTTCTTCTGCGTCGGTTCTTGGAAGGTTTTGTTCGTTAATTTTACGATACGCGCTTTGAAGAGCACATGATGGTCATATCGACCATCAACGATCTTTCGAGTACAATGCTGGAAAAACTCGACCGTTTTAAACGGTCAACGTTGTCAATGCGAAAATATATATGAAATATCATCGAAGAATTTGTTGGTTCTTCCGGAACATTTGGCAATCATAAATATAAAAAGTATTCTAAACAAATGTCAAAAGAAACAATATTATTTAGTGATTTTTGAGATTCTATTGGAGTTTTGAACATTCCCCCCGCCATCCGAAACGTGTTGCTGATCATCCTCAAGGACTGGATAGGGGAATATTGTGAGTTTACGAATAAGTTTAATCAAGGTGTTATCTTGATGTCTTAAAGTTGTAATGCCATTTAGATATAAATTTATGTCGGTGTAGATAACTTGATACTTTGTCCAGTTACCCCAAAATCGTTGAACTCGCTGTTGAATGCATTGCCAGCGAGAGAGCCTTGTAGTTAACAAATCCAGCATTGATGGTTCTGGTATCACTGTGATTGGGTCCCCAATCAAAAAATGGCCTGGTGTTATTGCCGAGACGTCCTCTGGATCATCACTCAATGGTTCCAGTAAATAAGAATTTAATTATTACCTCGATATTTAAATATTACCTCGATTTGGAAGAGCAGGGTTGTAAACTCTTCCTTTGTTAGTAACGTTGCTTTCATCGTAAGTTTCAGATGATATTTTACCGATTTCACTGCCGCTTCGCATTGCCTCCCATACGCGGAGCTGCAGCAGGATTGAATTGCCATGTTGTACCTTACTTCAAACATAACCTATTACTTGGATTATATTTTGGAGAACTTTGAAGAAACATCTTCTTCAAGGCTGCCTCTGTTCCGATGAAGATGGTGCCACAATCCACATCGATAGTATTACGAATACCTTCCTAATACTTGACGTAAACCTTCTGTAGGCACCAATGAATACCATATAGTCCCTGACTACTACCAGACGAATAGCTGATGTCCTCGACCTCTGCATGTTTTATAAAAGACTGAACCCGCATAGTCGATTCCTATATGCGCGAATGGTTTTAACGGAGTGACTCATCCATCGGGTAGTTGGCAAATCATCTGATGGGCGCGGATCCCACGCTGCCAAGCACAAATTACGCACCCGGGTTGCGAGACTAGACAGGAGATCTCCCTCCGAGGATCCAATATCGTTATCGAGTGTGTGCTAAATTGATTTGGGTGCCTCCGTATAATGTTTGAATATGTATGTCAATGATTACAAGTTTGATCAGATTTGACTCTCTAGGCAGGATGACCCGATGCTTGGTTGTTCGGGCGTGAATATATTAACTAAAAATGAGTAATACTGTCTGTTTGGGCGTGAACCCGAGTGTAAATTCTCCCAATGGTGGTGTGACGGAGAAGCAGATAGTGGAAGGGTTGAGATAGCAGGGTTAAAAAAGAGAAAGCGAAATAGGTATGCTAATGCCAATCCAATCGTCTTTATTGAAATAATAATGGTGACGCAATGTAATTCTTGATATGAGTATGAGTATTCTTGTTTATACGATAAAGTGAATTGCCGCACCTTCACTAGATTAGAAGCGCTGATTGTTTATGCACCGTGTGAGTGCAGCGCTTGCTGGCTACACGTGATATTATGATATAATATTGTCTTGCACTTTCGCCCTTGCTCGCGATTAATGCTGTCCCGTGGTTTCGCCCTTGCTCGCGAAACCGATTTTGCGGCGATGGTCTAGTAAGCATTGTGAATTACGCGTAGACGTGGTCGCGTAGTCTTATATGGGTTTTTTCGCCGACGGGCTCCGTGCCACATGCATTCGCGCGTTGCTGAGCCGTCACCAGACTATCAAGTTTGTGGGAAATGCGTTCCGTAATACGCGATGCTGGGCTCAAGCATACATGTGGTACGCGAGAACGCGAACCGTGTTGCTACTTGCTTATTTTTGCGCTGTTCACTTCTGCGCTCCACCTGGGAGCTCCGTCCAGTATGGGAAGGAGTCAACTGCGGGCTAAGTAGAGCTCACCGTCTGGGCGAAGCTTCTCGTTGTACGAACTTAGACACTGGCTAAGGAACTGCACGTATATAAGACCACGGCTTGCACTGGAGACCTTTCCGATTGGTAGCGGAAAACGTTGCAGTTGGAGAAAAAGTGCCGACTCGGCGTGATTGCGATCTTATTTTATAGCCGAAGAGCTAGCTAGTCCGCCGAGGATTCATGATGGGGGGTCTGACGAATTTCCCTACGTTGTTGAGATGAAAGAACAAAAAAGGTCCTCTAATGGGCAAGGGTAGGGGGGTGAAGACTGAGACGACGGAGGCAGGGGTTATCTTGCCTTACGCGTTGCACTTTTATTGGAACCACTGGGTTTGAAGTGTGGCAATCATGACATATGAGATTTGCCACGTGCGATTCTAACAGAAGGACTTGTAAATAATATTCGTAAGATGTTAACCGAATATTCTAGCAAGGGTCCCATTCAAAAGTAAATAGATCTTATTTAGTGACTGCTCGAGATTCTGTCAGAATCGCGAACATTGATATATTCAGGTACTTTTGCCCCGCTTAACCTTCCTTTAACTGCAATAATTCCCTCTGTATCTACATAAGCCGACAACCAGTTCATTATATGTTTGGAAGGGAAGTCTTCTTGCCTCTGAAATTGTTGAAGCTCATCTTGGAGGAATGCAAACTGAGTGGCTTTACTCCAAAATATTTTTCACTTACTCCTAATTCTCTCTTCTTATTTGTTTGTCTGACACTCTGCTCTTTTCTCTCAATTTTTCTGTGAATTTAATACAACGTACAGTAATTCTTTGTAATATAAAAATATCAGAAAACTTTTCTAATGCAGGCCACTGATATTTTAGCTTTGATTTTTGCACAGTGCTTATAATAAATCAACCGCATCCAAAACCAAAACAACAAACATTCGGACAAAACCTTCCAAGAATTCCCGCGTAGTTGCTAAACGTGTTTATCACAACATGGATGCATATTTTGAAAAGTGTATACATCAAGCGACGCCACCGGCCGAATCGTCGGTACAAGGTTCACGCGCCGATCCGGCAAAGGAACACAAGTCCATGCTTGGTGATATTTATTTTACGGCTGAATATTGCAATAATGTGGACTACAATGACATATAAGTCATAAATACTTAACACCACTTCACGCATCATGATATTTAATTTATGTCTGAATATTGCGTCCATGCGGAATTAAGCAAATTTTGAGGTACCCTCTTCCTAGCGTGGACTTAGCTTTACCTGTTTTAACGGCCTACTGATAGGGATTTCACCTGCATGACTGTATGTACTCCCTGATGTTAAGGAGTGGGGATATAATAGAATTGATGTTGGCGATAGGATAGATTAAATCGTTAAACACGTGTATGTGCTGGTTACTATTATTTAATGATAAACTTTCTATTGTTTTATACAGCGGTTGCTATAATTATTTGTGCTTGGTTGACTATGTGTGTGTGTTAGTTATGTGTATGTAATAATTAGGACTCGCGATTGATCAGCGAATAGTACCCGATAACGGTTTCGACGCGTAAACGGAGAATCAATGGTAATTGAGAATCCGCTGTGCGGCTAGCCTCTTCCATTTTGAGATGGATTTAACAAACTTCTATTATGGTGCAAGATTCAATTATAAGTTGATCCTGCGTTCTTTTTGACCCGGCACGGATGCGCGAAAGAGGATAGCTTCCCTCTTCGTTTCTTACTGAGAAAGTCTCAGCGTTCCAACTACCTACGTTGTGCTGAATAACTGGTACTATCAACGCTGTGTTGACAAATTTGCTTTACTTCAGCCGTAGGGTGTGCGTTTACTTCGAAACCATTCATGACGGCGTTTATCAATCTTCATGCCTCGCGGCTACTACTATCAATTAAAGATTGTACGTTAATCGAAGACAATCAAAAGCACACTCACGCCACGGAGAAAATCACCTTACACTCACAGTTCGCATTGAGACTTTTCGCCACCCCGCTGGAACTAATTCATCCGATTTTTCCTATTGGTCCCGCGATCAGCAATTATTGTTATTGCACTGAGTTTTCTGTCTTTATTGTTTTTGACCGTTGGACGGGTGTTTTTTCGCATTTTGTAACACTATGGCTGAGGCCACTGCGTAGGCTGATCGGGGGAAACTGAAAAGTCATGTTACTTTATCTAGCCAGGGCCATGTGGCGATAATTGCAACCGTATGCTTACTTTCCTTTACTTCTGCTTGACCGTTGACTCGTGTACTGTCCGAACGCGACGGTCCCACGACCCTTATTGTGCTTAATCATTTCGATTCGACATTTAACACTATGAATATTGTCTTTTAATCTGTTGGTTCAAATTTTAGTCACGTACGATATCAAAAACTTCACTTTCATAATTTCTTTTAGTCGCGACCACGTGGACTACACATTTCAATTGAA
>JAPYYT010007495.1:0-17964 GCA_030522565.1 Ceratosolen corneri | reverse complement strand
ATTGAACAAAGTCGAAAGACAGAGAGAGAGAAAGAGAAAGCGTCGTTGAACAGCGGTACGTGACGACGGGCAGCGGGTGGGAGGGGAGTTTAAGAAGAGGGAAACAGAGAACGTCGAAGAGCAGCAACGTGTGCGCGCGTGACGCCGCCAAATCGTCTCGTTTTTTTTCGTGCTCGCGCGCTATTTCACTCTCCGTCTCGCTCCCACCGCTTTAGATAAGAGTCCACGTACCGCTAGGCTGATCCCAGGCCAATTACTCTTGCTTCGCTCGTGAAGCTGCTTATGCGCTTTTGCTCTGTTATATTTTTCCCTCGACTCACGCGCGATGTGTGCATGCGCAAATAGAATGAAGCATACCTACGTATTATAATGCGTAAGTATGTGTAGGGGGGGAGCGCCTCTCGCGAGCGGTACGACGTCGTTGGATATAATACCGAGAGAGCAGCGGTAGTGCCACGACTCGGTCTCGTGCGCCTTTGTACGTTCCCGATCCTCGTACGGCAGCTCGGAGCGCGTGGCCAATACTGCGACGCGCCAACCGGAAATCGCGGGGACGCGAACGATGCGCCCGAGTGCTGGGCCTCCCGACGATTATCGGGAAACCTCACGGCCAATCAGAGGCCCCGAAAACGCGCTCCCGGCCAGCCGTTGAGAATTGCGAGGAGAAGCCGTTGCGGACCGGATGTGCACGCCACGCTCGAGACGACGCCGCCAGGCAGGTCGGAGACGCCATTTTCTACCCGCCAAATTCAACGGACGCGAGCGAAGAGAGAGGCGTCCTGTCGTGCCCAGCGAGAGTCTGCTTAGCACTCGATTTTTTTCAGAGTCCCAAAATATGCCTCGTAGTGCTCGTAACGCATAATGCCACAATTGACGAGACACCGCGTACAGGGGCCGCCGGAGGCTTTTACCTTTATGCGATTAAAAGCGAGGGGCGGTCGAGGTGTGGTAATGATTCTCGTAATTACATTACGATAATCCGTTGCAGTTGAGGCGGCCTATCGAGCCCATTCGATAAATAATTAACGTAAATGTCATTACGAAGAAGTGTCGGCCTTTATTGGCAAAAACATCGAAATATCTGTGCGGATATATGAGGGGGGGGGGGGATAAAGGCATGCGCTGCCTGCGATAGAGCTTACAATGTAAGCTGAAACTATAATGAATTTTAGCGCAATCAACGCATTTTCGATCGCTTAAACGAGACGGGTATTTTTTGCAAATTAATAAAGGTATGCAACCTGTTATTCTCTATAGCAAATGATACGATAGCTTGAGCGCGCGTATTTCGCGCACGTAATTATAAAAACCCATAGCGTAAAATTCTAATTCAATAATCTACGCACGACCGAGTATTACGAATATAAAAAATATTCCATTTTAGTAAAAACTCGGAATATCTTTTTCTTTTCAATAATCACTTTCTTTTACGTGTTTTTATACGAAGTTACATCTACGACCAAATAAAAATGAAAACTAATCTCCAAATCTCGCAAAATTACACTTATATATTGTTAGATGAATATGTCAAAAGGTATCAAAATTGATAATTACGTTGACATTTCCGGCTTTACGTTATAAATACACATACCCATGCACGTAATATGCATTTATATATATATATATATATATATATATATATATATGAGTGTGGAAGAGCTTGAGTCTTGCATATAGTAGACATAACTAATGAGAAAATTCGTTTTACTTTTGGGATAAATTATTATTACCACAATTTTAATTTAACTCCTAAATAAATAACTAAAAATAAGATAACAAAAAAGATAACGACCTTATAAATCAATTTTGGTCTTACGCTGTATGCAAATAAACTGTAAAATATATCTTTTAACAATGTTGAATGCGTTAGGAAAATAATGAGTCTAATTATCATCGATGTAAAATGTGGACGGGAAACAAAAAACCGATTAAAACCATAATAGAATAGAAAGCTTTAGTTTTAAAAATATTTTATTTTATTTAGCAAATTTCAAATGAATTTCTATTACTTGCCGTAATAATAAAATAAATATTAACACTGCAGAAGAATTTTCTTGCTTTGAAAAGAATTAAATCTATTTTTTTTTTTTTTTAATCAAAGTTTTATTATACAAAATATAAAATTGAACGTAATATTAATTTAGTGTTATATTTTAATTTTATTTTATCATTCCTTTGATAATTATCTTAATATTTACGATGCACATGAACTTTTGAAAATTATACAAGATAATATTATTACATATATTTATTCGCACTGTATAATTACAGGCAACTTATTAAAGTATCTCATTGTACCAAATAAAATTAAAATTAATAATATTTATCGTTGCTATTAAATTACATTTTAAATTTAGATAAAATACTCAATCAAAATCTCTACATTATATTACAATTTTTTTCCTACAAGTAGATTTTATTCTTTCCAAAAAGATTGTGTAAAAAAATTGTAATGCGTACTTTCATAATATTTATATTTTTAATGAAATGTGACACGCATTTTGTTTCAAGTCAACAAGACTATCAAAATACGAGTGTTATGCCGAAATATATTATAAGGAACAAAATATATATTTTCATTGATATTAGTCATCGACATTAAATTACCAAATGCTCAAATTTCAGTATATAATATATATATATATATATATATATATGTATATAATAGCATAAGTATTTGTAAAATAATTTTTCATAATTTCCATTAAAATGTTGATAATGCACATGATAAACTTTTAGGACCTTCTCAAGTTACACCGTCGTGGCGATTTGTTACGCTGATACAAACTGTTTCCTCTAAAACTTCATTTGCAAAAAGCTGCTTTCTTAATTTAGAAAAAAAGGTGGGGCGAGGGTTTTCTTCGCTGTAACCGATGCCTTCTTATAACAGCCGATATTGCTTAGGGCTTATTAGCAGGAATCACATTTTTCAATTTCCGGAGTAGGTGGCTGCTACATGAGCTTCATTATTGGCCTCTTAAAAAAATTTCACATACGAAATCTTTACTTTCGCGCGGCACTTGCAACTCTCTCGTCTTTCGTAAACATTACTTCGTCTGCTCAAAGCTTATGCCTTCTCAGTCTAACATAAAATTAACGCTGGACTCGGTTCGTTGAAGCGCCTGTTTACCAAAAAAAAGTATATCGGCACCACGTGCCAATTAGGCGTTTCTGTTTTTTAAGCTTCGAATAATAATTTTACAATTTCTCAGACCTCTCGTTTCTGCTCGAATTTTCAATTTTGTTCCCGCAGAAACAACTTTATGACCGACACGTATCAATTAATTTTATATTTTCATTCGTCAAATGCATTTTCTTATTGAGTGCTTTCAATTACTTAAGTTTCTTTTGCATGGCTGTATATACCAGTCTTAAAAAAAATCTTTTGTACTAGCCATGTGGCTCGTTGCGCTAGGATCAATAGGTTAAAACCCAAATATTTGCTTTGTCCTTCACTTTTCAATATACATTTTTATTATTTGTATCCAATCTTGCATGAAAAATATACTTATTTAACCGCAATGTGCCTCCATCTTCCGTAACTTTATTAACTTTACTTCGTTGTGTATTCTATGTTCGGTATTTTTGATAATCACACTTTCTACTTGTACTATTTTTGTATTCATTATTTGCTTCTTTTCGTTAATTCTCATTAACATTTGTAGATATAACGTCTCGCATCCTTTGTTGTTTACATATCTCGCGAATTCATCGACAATTTTTCCTTTAATAAATTAAAGTTGGTTACAACGTTTTTTGTCTCGGGCTCGAATTTCACGATAAGAGTATTGTACGATGATAAGTTTTCCAACATTACTTTAAAATGTTGCAATAACCATTTCTATATCGACATTTTCATTTAAATCATCGGAGTTAATCCCCCCGTCTATTCCAACATATTAGCCTGAATTTTTCGAGATAATTTTGAATAATGATAGAAAATATTAAGGCTTATTTGTTAGTTTTATACATAACAATTTCAACTAATCCTGGCTAACCGTATTATCATTTTTATTTGACTTAAGTCGCTGTTTTACCATTCATTATATAAAGCATTTCACTCTTTGTTACCTCAAATTTTCTGATATCATTAGTCACGTTTTATAATTTTGTATGGACAAATTCTTTGATCTTCATTATTGATCTTCAAAACAGCTAAATAAAATTGTAGTGTTAGCCATTATCACGATAAATGATTTAACCTTGACTATGTAACTGTCTTTAATATTCACTTTTATTTTTTATTTTATACTTTTGTAATAGCATCGAGACTCGTGTCCGGTTAATATTTATTATTATTTAATTTATTTATATTTTATTAGACTAAATTTTTCTAGATTAATTACTGTATTTAAATAAAATATGCTTGTATAAAAAAAAAATATATAAAAATTTTGAATCATGCATGATAAGAGTTAAATATAAAATATAAAGAAAAAAATTATTACAAATTTAATCACAAAATTCTCAAGGGTATTAAAAGTATATATATATATATATATATTCGCACAATTTAATAAAGATTGTATGTTAAATTATTTTTATCTATTCAATTTTACTATACAACATTACGATTGTCCATATATATTTCAAATAGAGAGCTGATAATATGACAATTTTCTAAATTATATTTTTACAATAATTTGATACAAATAGATGGTATTGAAATTCTTTGATAACGTATATAATGTACATAATTTTAAGAAAGTCATAAAGAAAATAGTACTGCAATTGATATAGTATTAGAAATATGCATTCAATCGTACTCGCAATTTAATGATTTTTAAATACGAAATAAAAAACATCTAAAATAGTTGTTTTTAAAATTTTTTGATAATAAAAATAAATATTTTTTATTATGATCTTAAATCATTAAAGACTAATTAAAATTACATACGATTAATAAATAAATGTTTTTGTTCGTTTCGCATTAAAGATTCATTCGCAAATATAATTTTTATAACACTTTTCTTACTAGTAATACAATAGTTGTTAATATTCAATATAAAACATAAATTTCAATTAATATTTGTCGATTCGAAGTTATTTTTAAACCACCAGATGGCAAATATTATTTATAACTCATTGGCTATTATTTGACTTATGCCAATCAATTAAAATCAATATCTCAAACTATATGATCATTTAAAGACATTTCTGATTAGTGTATAATTTCAAGTTTTTTTCAATTTCATTACAAATGAATACAATATAAAAAATACATTTTTTTGTTGAATTAATGGCTTAGCAATTTTTTAATTGTAAGTATAGCGCATTTATGTACAGAAAAGATACTAAGCGTTGAACTTTTCATGTATCCATCCAAAAATGTCGATATTAAAGTAAAAAAGAAGAACTAAGATACAAAGATATTTTAGTAAACACGAAAAGTAAAGTGTATATTTAAATAAATAATAAGTGACGAAACAAGTGACAAAATTTTAATACCAAATTACAAGACAGTTATGCTTTATTATAATTTATTATGCAATTAAAAATGCATATGTATATATTCGTTACGCAATTGGTCATGCTCAATTATTACATAACTATGGTTGAAAACCAATCGCTATTGCCACGGCAACCTTTAAGAATAACAACAATTGCAGAACATTAATCGAGTTTTATTCAAATTGCTTACCTATAAAATGTACAATTAACAGTAACCTCGATAGTTTTCAAAGGTATTACTTAAACTATTGTAATCAACTTTGTGACTTTTTAAAGACCTGCATATTAAATTTTGAATGAAATCATTTCGTATACATTTAATAGAAAAATAGAAATATGAATCCAATACCTCTCCTTAATAATAAGTTATAATTATCTAAGTATAAGTTCTATCTCCTTAATAATAAGTTATAATAATGTAATAAAAAATAGATAGAATTATGATAGGCAAATTCTATCTTAGACATATAATAATATTGTAAGAACAAACTAAACTAACCATCATATAATGGTGGTCTGTTGAAATATCATCTTTAAAGAACAAAAATATTAACATTATTAAAAACTTTAAGTATTTCTTACAATCAGAATACTAAAATATTAATTGTTATAGGTAAAAGACAATTATATATATTGTATCGATTAATCAAATTATAAAGGATAAATTATTATAGTACTATACGGAAACGCTTTTCTATACATCACTTACTACTTATTTAAATAATATGGGCCTTGGAAGGCAAGAAACTGACCTACACCCAAATATACTTCGAGTATATGTTTTTTCATCATAATAAGTGGGCACAAATGACATTTTTCTTTTTTATTTTATAATAAGAAGGCGTAAGTAGTGTGAGCATAAATAGTTTTTCGCATTCCAACTAGGCTGACTTGAGAAATTTTGGCGAGCATAGAATTACGCGGAATAGTGCGAAAAAATCCTGAAAAGTCTTACGAGTATCGATTGTCTAAAAGTATGGCTCGTTTGTCGCTCATGAAATGTCTCTCATTGTAAATCATTCTTAAACACATGAAAGACGGGAAGTGATAATTTCAATGAAGACATAAAATAAGCACAAATAGCGAAGCCTTTACGATATCTTGTCAAATCTAAAGGACTATCTTTTCGTATTATTTAAAAATTTTTACTATTAATTTGACTTTTTAAATTGCAGATAATATTGAAAAGCCCTGTACTTCATAAATATACAATTCACAAATATAGAATGTTGTTGATTTACAGATTATAACGGTACTATCTATGAATATGTACGCACATTACGGCATTGACATGGCGACAAAAATATCTATAAAAAACTATTTTATTACTATTTTAATAAATATAACAATAATATTTAAGTCAGTAAATTATTATTTGCAAGGTAACTTACTTTTTATTACAAAAGATTTTACATACATTCAAATTATTATTTTTATAATTTAATACCAAAATTAATTTTATTTTTCGTTGAAAAGAATCGACATCATTTAGGCGATATCTTTTTTTTTTTTTTTTTTTTGAGACATTTAAATTAGTCACATTTTACATAAATAGTTTGCTATTTTTATAAATACTGCTGTTAAATACTGAAATACTTAAAGTCTACAACTTTATCAATATCTAAATCAACAAAAACCTTTCTATTCGTTTTCCATTTTTATTAAAGGATGATAAATAATAAATAATAATTAGTAAACGAGTATTGAGAAATGAAGTAAGAAAAAGTAAAAGTGAAATCAATGGTGTGACGTTGAGCACTGAGAAATTTAGACTGTACACTTGTAAATTAGCGCAAAATCAAACATGATAATTGAATATTAAATTATCTTCTTTATGAATTTTTTTATTGATTTAGTTTAGTTGCAGCATGTCATCAATAACAATATAAAATCTTTAACAATCGTTGTTGTCCTTTTAAATATTTGATTATTTGTCATTACTTGTATAATTATGGGAAGTAATTTATATATTGTATTTATATACTGCGTATTTCGATAATCTGTACCTGCATTTTTTATTTTTCTTCGACTATGTAACAAATTAAACTCAACTTTACAATCAATTTACTTATTTTCCTTCGTGTACCTCTCACGTACTATCATTGCTTCATTTTCAATGAAACTTAACAACAAGTTCAACTGAACAAAATATATTACTTTTTGTGTAAGCACGTATAATGTTTGTATATTTATTCGCAATTGTTATCTGTATACGTAATCTTGTAATCTCGCGTTTGCTGTAAATGAACATAATTGTATTTAAATTACGCTATACTAAACTAAATTCAGTCGTTCACTTATTTGTAATCTAAGCTACAAATAAAACAACAATTCAAATTTCAAGACTAAAGATCTCATCTAACTCGATCTGCGTTAACAATCTAATAATGAATTAAATTATGATAAATAAACAAACGAACAATTTGATTGCCACTTTTTTAAAGTTAAGGCAATGAGTTTTTACACCGAAAACGTGAAAAATGTAAAAAAATTTCCTTGTAAAATGTAAATCTGTCTAAAAAAACGTTATCGTCATAACACTACTCAAAACGAATTGCTTCCGACTATTGGCTCGACGGCGCAGTTTTTTTTTTATGCTATATTGCTATTTTGAGGACTATCTATATAAACATACTCGGAACACCTACACACAATCTTTTTTTTTTATGTATGATGCTTTTATTCTTGCTTCGTGTGATCGTCGAAGCTTCAGAATTTCGCTTTTTCGTAACTGAGGCTATTATTCAGTAAAAAAATTTTTTTTTCTTTCAAATTCCATTGAACGATCGATATCTGATAATTATTATTATTATAAGTTGTGAGATTTCATAATACATCCTAAGCATCTATGATGAATAGCAGCTGTGCACTGACAATTTTTCTTCAATTAACAAAGTAATATTTCAAAATTTTACACAAAATATTCAGAATTAATTGCTTATAATTAAAGGTTCTATGAGTAGTTTGGCATATTGAAAAAAATGACGTGAAGGATAAAAAAATACGTAAAAAGTAACAAAAAATAATATGGTTAAAGTCGAGAACCGTGGACAGATCTGTTTCTCTTGGCTCCCGCAAAGCCTTTTATTATTATCCGTCTAACAAGCATCGAATGCTTCGAGCATAAGATACTTGTAAAATTTTCGCACTAAAGAGCTTTATTTGTTTATTAGACGACTAACTACTGTATATTACGTGCACATAAGAGTTGGTAATAATCGCTCGCAGGAACGAATTTTTGGAAGGCCAGATAAGTCAAATTACTCACTACTCAATAGCAACATAGAGTTTAAGCAATAAATTCGAAAAGTTCCTGTTTTGTTCAGCAGCTTTTCTTCTTTTCTCGCCAAACTAAGCTGCCGCGATTATATATTAAATAATTTCTTCGTATAATTATATACGCGTCATTTATATACAGATAAATACATACGCATTAGGAGTCTGGAATAGATTTCTGTCAATGAACAGATTTTTTTCTATAAATCATTATTTAGGGATTATAAAAATTAAAGGAATTTAACAATTATATTTGTAGGTGGTAAAATGTAATAGTCCTGTATTTGATGTGACTATGCTTGGTAATAGATTTATTATACCTATTAAATTCAACTAATTACAAGATATTCTACATACTCAATACTAAGTTGATTCTATATTATCAAATAGATGATTAATTATAAATAGTTTGTTTTATCTTAATAATAACGTGTTATTTAAAAAAAAAAAAAACTGATTCCTTATACAGATATTAAGATGAATAAACTTGCTTTTAATATCATAAATATTTGTAAAAAAAACTTATTAGTCTCTATGAATTTACAATGATTGATAAAGTATTTCGATTCACAGCTATTTAATAAATTTACGTGTAAAATTACTGCGTTTTATTCTACTTAATTTTTTTGTTTAAATATGTAAAAGTTGTTTCTACAATGTTACTTGTTATCTCTAAGTGATAATAGTTATAAATCCAACATTAGATGTAAATATTGAAAAGAATCATTCCACTAAAATAGCTTAATTTCATTAAACACTTTTTGGTACATCACGAGTCAGTAAATTTTATTTCAAATACAATATAGTTACTAAAAACTTGTATATGAAAACCTTTACCGAATACACTGCGTTATATATAAAGTTAAAATATTAAAAGTCGTTAATGACAGATGAATATATGTTGCGTAAATTAATTCGATATGTTTTGATTTATTAACACTAATAGAAGCAATGATGGTAAGCAACATAATGATAGAACAAAAATGTATATTTGATTTCATAGACTGTATCCCCTTAAAAGTTTTTTTTTAACATATTAGAATACATCATTAGAATACATAACATTAACATTTAACAAATTACGGTACTTTGTAAATTATATTAGTATAAAAAAGTAAACCGTATAAAACTAGTATAAAAGTAGTATATAAAAGTTGTTTTATTTTTATAAAATGTTGCTTTCATTTAAAAATTTTCTTGCTGGGAAATTTTCATTTATTAGAGTAAATATGAAATTTAACTATTGTATTAGACAATTCTTAACGTTTTACGAGGCTTATATATTTAAAAGTTATTTTTTTAATTAATTTTAAACATGATGACCAATAAACCAAGACCAAAAATTAATTTTAAGGGCAAATTAGACGATCTTCGATATATCACAATTATCAATAAGCATTTTTGTTCTTATAAATATTATTAAATGCATTGGATAAAAGAGTGGCATAACTAAAAGTTAAACTAGTCTTTCCAATCGCAATATCATTTTTCGCAATATCATTTTTCGCAATTTCACTTTCATTTATCATTGTTCTGTTTAAGACAATCTTAATGCATAAAAATTTATTATTAAAATTAAAATAAATATTTATAAATTAATATGTATATCGGTTTGTAAACTACATGTACAATTGTTGTTGAAATTGTTGGTTAATATTTTTGTCTCATTTCGCCAGTCTCAAAAATTGAATCTCGATTTGATTTGGAAACAATGGCCCATAATAATTATAAGGAGCAATTACAGCTTCAATTACTAGACATAGACAGAGCCCTGAAAAAAGAAATATATTATTCTTAATTCTTCTCTTACATATAATCAAGTTTATTAGTAATCAAAAAAGTACGCAAACAATATTTTTCATTACGTATTTCTTTTCATAAATTTAAAATTATTAATTTCAAGTTTTTAATATGACGTTATTAAGAAATTTAAAGTATATAGTATGCACTATTGTACAGAAAACAAAAGTTTATGCGAGTACTACTGCAAGATTCATTCATAAAATTAACTGTATTCTAGAATGACAAATAGATACTTGTAATATCTAATATATAAACTTCGATCGACCAATTCTACATCTATATAAAGCATCCGTATGTATTATTGCGAAATATGATCAAATATATAAATGTAAAGTTTGAAATATAAGTTTATAATATATAAACGTTGGTACAATCCAATATTTTCTCTTGGCAAACTTAACTAAACAACAACATGTAAATGATTACAAAGCAAATTATGGTGATCGAATTTGTTGAGGTGACACATATTCACTAGATTAGATTACCAACGTAGACATAATGATATCTAATATTTCTTTAAAAAAATTTTTTATCAGCTATATATATATATATATATATATATATATGTATAATAAATAGCATAAATAAACATTAAAGAAACTTTACGTACGTGGAGAAAACATTTGATACGAATTAAGATAAATCTTAATAGAATATTAATTAAAAATAACGAGACGGACGAAGATTGGGGTTGATAATAAAATAAATTAAAGCTAATGAAATTAAATACTACATAATAATAGATAGTGTATTAGAGTCAAACATCGACTTAAAAAAAAGAGCAAATCTTTGTGTTCAAAGTTCTTTATTTAACATTATTGTGATTTACGTATCCTACTTTCTAAATGTTTTTCATTGTTCAAAGAATAATGAATGAATTTATCCACCACAAATATTTTAAGAATTATAACATCCGGCAATAAATATTATATCGATATGCCGGACAATGTATTAACTATAAACCTTTATAAGTAATAAATTAATGTTTAATATAAATCGCTTCATCTCTACATTAGATCCAATTAATAAAATTTCAATTGAAGCCTTGTTTCGCTACTTAATAATTCTTAATATTATTAAGCTTAGATAAAAATTTCATTTAATTATTCACCTCTACTTATTAAATCGACTTTAACAATGTTTGTTAGAGATGCGACTGCAATTAGAACTAACAAGGATTACATATTTCCATGAGCCTATCAACATTTTAATTAGATGTGACTTCTGATGGTTTTTAGCATGGATTGCATAACAATATGACAAGCTCAATCCGTGTATGAATAATGGTTGGCACTAATTTAACAACTCATTCATTAACAGTTAATGAATAGAAGGTTTTGTTGATAAATTGAATTGTTTGTGGATGCTTGACGATCGATTGAGCAAAAACAGCAAAAAAAGCATAGAGCTTTAAAATGTCTTTAAAATGTTTAAAATAAATAGCTTAAGCTTTTCTTATTCTAAAATGCAATTTTTTTTTTTCATTTTTTAAAGAGAAATTTTTGTTATTGATAGGACAGATGATTTCAATTTTATTGAATAAAATAATAAGCACTCGACGAAAGCGTAACTATAATTAATGAATCATCTTAAATTTTTACAACGAATGAAATTATTTTCATGTTCTTCACTTTTGTTTTTATTTTCACGATAAAGTTTTTTATTCTTAGATGTTTCACTTCTCTGAATTTCCAACATTTTTATTAGTAATTAAAACTTGCGTCTAAAGTACGGGAGGAGATTCGAAGTCAAAAGTTAAAAATAAACTTTAATACTTCATATTTCAATAGAACTAAAAACGTATTTATAAAAATACAATTCAATACTCTTCAATAAAGACGAATCAAGTATATTTCAAAGTGAACGATCAAACCAATATTATTGGTGTTGTTGTCGTTGTCGTTGTCGTTGTCGTTGTGTCGTCGTCGTCGTCGTCGTCGTCGTCGTCGTCGTCGTCGTCGTCGTCGTCGTCGTTGTTATTATTATTAAGTTATTTTAAGGTTGACGACTTTTAAACATTGACTAATGTGAGATATCCAGCTTGTAGCGACTGGATTTGTTAATGTTTCCAAACAATTTTCAAATACAGTATTTCATTGCAACTCGCTGGGTTGTACACGTTCGAATGGAAGTACGCGCTATTTGTGCGTGTGCATTGCGAGTTTACACGCAAGGCAGCAGATATACGTATAAATTATTTTGTATTGCATCATATCGTGATGCTCCGATGCCGTCGTTTTATAGGTTCGCGCACCTGTCAACATCGCTCGATAAGTCATCTGATACTCTTTCACTACTTAACGCAAATTTCATCGATATACACAATATGTAACGATGTAGCACATTTAAGTACAGAGAAAGTACACGGAAGTTCTTGTAAATTAAGTATTATAAGATGGAGATTGCCAAATCTTTATTCAACGTACGTGATCATGAAGGTTATGTTGGGAAAGAAGACCATAATGTAAATACTAATTTGATTAATTAAAATGGTATTTTTCGTATACTACAGAAAGCACTTTATATTTGTTTTATAAGCCTTGGTATACTACTCGTCATACTATTCTGTATATTTTAATTGACCTTGTTTTACAAGTGACACATAAATTTGTAATTGTTTGATAGCCCCTGCTTGTAAATAATTTCTAATGAGCATTACATTTTAACTTCTTATCGTCAGTGGTTATTCTTAAAAGCGAATCAAAATTTTTATATGTATTTTAGAAAAAGCTTGATACTGCTGTATCGGATGATGAGTACGATGTGGATGGCATTAGAATTGGAAACAATGTGCTTTCACCAGCACCGGGTGGTCCATTTTCCGCATTGATTACTTCAATGTGGCCACAAGATATTTTGGCAAAACTCAGTCAACCCGATGACTCAAACTTACAACCAGAATATAGATTCGATGAATTTGGATTTAAAATTGACGAAGATAATGAACTCGAAGAAAGCTCAAAAAAACTCCTTGATGTTCCTTTTATTGAAGATCCGCAACAAAGGTCATTTTATGTAATTAAGTCAAATATATATTTTCAAATTACATATATACAGTCTTTTAAGTGTATTTATTCTTGTGTTTAAATTAATTTGGGAAATAGATATATATAGCCAGATGTGTATTTTTCTAGACATTTCGCTTAATAATTAATGTATGATAAATTGAAAAAAAAAAAAAATGAAGATGCACATTATTTATGTGGTATAAAAATATCTCTATCCTTAATAGACTCCGATGGATAGGATTGTTGGAATTTGCTCACAATAAAGAAGCATCCGAACTAACGTGGCAACAAGTCGATAATCGCTTAATTCGTAGTGACAAACTAAGAGAAATGGTACTTAAAGGAATTCCTCATTCTCTTAGACCGCAAATATGGATGAGGATGTCAGGAGCGCTTCAAAAAAAGATAACATGCGACACAACATACACAGACATTATCAAGGCTTCCAGTAGTGATGCATTAATGACAAGTAAGCAAATTGAAAAAGACTTATTAAGGATTATGCCAACCAATGCTTGCTTTAGCAATTTGCATAGTACTGGAATTCCTAGATTACGAAGAGTCTTGCGAGGTCTTGCCTGGTTATATCCCGATATTGGGTAAGGAATTATATTGAAATTTTAATGTAAAAAGTATAAAATTTTATGAAACTTAATGAAGTATTATTTTAAAGTCATAATAAATACTATAAATTCTTGTATATCGTGGAACACATCTATATAATAGTTTTCAAATAATTAAGTTATTTATTTTGAAAACTTTGCTGTAGGATTGATTTCTGATCTTCTTTCATAAAAAATCGAATTTTAAAATCAAATTTATATTATAGTTTTATTCTTCTTTCTGCAATGTATTGTAATGTTATTCTAATACGAACTATATAAATGAGTATTATTAATTAATATAGTTATATTTAATAATTATTTAATTAAAAAAAAGGATTTTATAAAACTATTAAGATTTTTAAAATATATTTCTTAATTAATAATAAAGAGAAATTTAAATAATTCTTATTGAAAAAAGTATTATCTATCAGCTTAGGAAATAAATTCTTAATATTTTCATTATACATCGTATCTGCTCAAATTATAAAAAACAATATTTTATAGTAGTTAACGTTCTCAAATTAATTATTTTCTCTATTATATTAAAAAGATAATATTTTTTTGATCCCTTTAGTATCTTGGTTCAAATTTTCCTAAATGACTTATGTCTTATTGAAATTCTCATAATTTTTAAAGATATTATTTTACAGCTATTGCCAGGGAACTGGGACAATAGCATCTTCTCTTCTTCTTATACTCGAAGAAGAAGATGCTTTTTGGATGATGGCTACAATTGTCGAAGATTTACTCCCAGCTTCTTATTATTCTGCAACACTTATAGGTACGATTTCAATAAATTAAAAATTTTGTATCTGAAAATTGTTTTGTTTAAGATGCATTTTTCTTCTTTAGGAATTCAAGCAGATCAACGTGTTTTGCGAACATTGGTATCTAATTACCTTCCCGATATTGACCTTGTACTTGTCCAACATGATATCGAGCTTAGTTTAATATCACTAAATTGGTTTTTAACACTATTTGCCTCTGTCGTTCACATGAAAATTTTATTGAGGCTTTGGGATATTTTCCTTTATGACGGATCAATCGTACTGTTTCAAGTAACTTTGGGAATGCTGAAAATTAAAGGTATAATAAATATATCATTTGATATATTTTTAGAGACTATACGATAAGAGTAAAACATTAGTAATAAATAAGTTGAATAATAAAGTGTTGGTTCGTGTCATTATAGAGTCGGAGTTGAAGGTTTTAGAGAATTCTGCACAAATATTTAATGCCTTATCGGATATTCCTGGGGATGTGATTAATGTGGACCAACTTTTAGAAGTTTCATTAGAAGTTAGTAAAATATTGACAAATACTATTATTGAAACCCATCGACGGAGACACTTGGCTTATTTAATGGCCGATCAAGGTGGCCTTGTAGGAAATCCCGACGCAGTTCCAAATTTGCCGAAGCAGCACCTTAATAGGTAAATAAGAGTTTATATGCCTTTTAAGAATAGAAATTTTATGTTTTTATCAATAATAGCCTGATAAAATGCGCATACTTATTATTGTTTTAGGAGACAGGTGAAACGCAATAAATCGATCCTCCAAACATTTTTATTTGGTAACAATGATTCCGAAGATGATATCAAGTGCAAAAATATTAAACAAACAGGTGATATAAATAGTAACACAAATATATTTGGTTATAAAAAGTCTTCCAATAATTAAATGATAATTATTCAAATTGAATTCAAAAAAAGATAAAGTTAAATTTTCTTGTAAATTGTAGAAATTTTAGTTAATCTCAGAGAAGCGGTAATACAGGTAGCAAGACATTTTATAAATCTTGATCCAAAACTTAGTACCATTTCGTTGACAGCGGATTATAGTATGGAAAGCCATGCCAGAGATCATGACAATTACATTAATGTTTCGCGCATTCGAAAAAAACGCGCCAAGGCATTACTCGGTAAGCCTATCTAATCTGCCGAACCTGAGCTTAACAAGCCCCCCCCCCACCTCATTAAAAGATGAATTAATAATCAATTATTCTCAGATTTCGAAAGGCACAGCGTTAACGAACTTGGTTTCCGAAAGAATGATATTATCACAATAGTCAACGAAAAGGATGAGCACTGTTGGGTGGGTGAGCTCAATGGACTTCGAGGTAATGAAAATGATTATTGAGCCGATGAGTGATTGATCGGTGATTGATCGTTGATTGCTTGCAATTGAAACTTTAAATATTTTATCGAAGGCTGGTTCCCCGCTAAGTTTGTCGAACTTCTGGATGAGCGGAGTAAGCAGTACACTTGCGCTGGCGATGATGCAATTAGCGAAACCGTTACGGATCTTGTACGCGGTGGACTGTGCCCCGCTATTAAATCTGTCCTCGAGCACGGCATGAAAAGACCTACATTTTTAGGCGGCCCTTGTCATCCCTGGCTTTTTATCGAGGAAGCCTCGAATAGAGAAGTTGAGAAGGACTTCAATTCCGTTTACAGTAGACTTGTGCTTTGTAAAACATATCGATTGGACGAAGATGGCAAAGTATTGACGCCAGAAGAGGTATGCTTTCGGTATTGGTGTCTCCAAGCCAATGGACTGAAAAATTAAAAAGATTGCTTTATGTTTTGGCAGCTTTTATATCGTTGTGTGCAGTCTGTTAATTTAACGCATGACAATGCTCATGCTCAAATGGATGTGAAATTGCGTTCGCTCGTTTGCCTTGGATTGAACGAACAGGTGTTGCACTTGTGGTTAGAGGTTTTATGCTCGTGTGTGGAAGTCGTACAAAAATGGTAAAAATAATGTTTATTCATGGATATTTGCACCGCTCGATTATTCCTATTCTTAACATATTCTCAATATAATATTTCAATAATATAAATATTTTAGTGTCCGATACATACAACTAGATAAATCTTAACATTTAACTGTACTAAAATTCTTCCTTTGCAATCAACGAGTTAAGAAGTTAACTTAAGCCAGAAGTTAACTTCTGGCATTCTGAGAAGTCAATGCATTCAATTAATTATGCTACTGTGATATAAATTAAATTTTATGAATTTCGATTAGAATGTGATGTGTGTTTTGATGCTCTATAAAAGTTTCAAGATTTCACATAAAAGTAAAGTTTTAAATTCGGTTTTTTTCAGGTATTATCCTTGGAGTTTTGTAAATAGTCCAGGCTGGGTGCAGATTAAGTGTGAGCTTCGCACACTCGGGCAATTTGCATTTAACTTGAATCCAGATTGGGAATTGCCCCCTAAGAAAGAGCAATCGCAGCCATTGAAAGATGGAGTGCGCGATATGCTTGTAAAGCATCATCTTTTTAGTTGGGATCTTTAAGATTCAGACAAAAGTTTCATTTATACTACTATTTATTTGTCAATTATGGTTATTCGTCGTATTTTAAGTGTGATTATAAGTAAAAGTCTGTACTATATATATATATATATATTGCTAATTTTATAATGCAATGAAGGCACTTTGATATACATGATTTTTTACAATAATATGAATATATTAATTCTCTGAAAAGTACTTAATAGCTTATTATCGATTGAAATAAGTTTTAAAACGACAACTTGATAAGTCTGAAAAAAATATTTAAATGATAAGATTGTACGCATATAGTAAAATAATTAAATTTGTCCTCTAGAAGTTGTACCTGCTCTGCTTAATAATAGTTTCCATTGTCGTGAGAAACGAAATTCCAGCATTTAGTTATTTTCCACTATTTGCCACTGCTTGCATTGAATTTTAACAATAGCAATCCAATGTTTTCATTTAAAGTATTGCGAGCTTTCATTAAATCAGTTTATTTATAAATCATTTGCAATTGCAAATATCATTTACATCATTGT
>JAPYYT010007489.1:0-14563 GCA_030522565.1 Ceratosolen corneri | reverse complement strand
TAATTTATTTAATTAGTGCTAAATTGAATTTTATGAAAAATTTAAAACAAGAATAAGCACAGCATTGAAACAAAACATGAAACTTTTCACGTGTATGACAGAGTTAGCATTCAAAAAGATAGTGTATTATTCTTATTTAATATATGCTTTATTTTCCAGAATTCATTAGACCTGGGATTCAAGAAAGTACAGCGATACAGTTCAGAGGCACCACTTACATTAGACTTTATTAAAGACAGAGTTCTATTGGTACTTCAACTTTATGATAAAATAGATAATTCAAAGGTATATATATTTAATTTAATAATAATTATTATATAAGTAATAATTATATTGTTATATTGCTATTAATATGTAATAATAATTTAATTATCATAGAGTAAGGTCATAAAAATATATTTAAAGATATGTTTATGATTAAATTATTTTTTCTTATTTAAACTTAGATATATGTTTTATAAGAATAATTTTTATATTTATGTATTATATCAATGAATAAATATATTATTTATAATCAATAAATAAATGGTCTTGAAAGGCATTTTTTATAATAAAATAAAGTAATAAACGAATTAATAAAGCAATAAATAAAATATATACAGTTAATTTCCATAAATTTTTCGGAGCTTTTTAGAAATAAATGTATATAATTGTATTTGACTGTTATAATACTATCACATATAATATGACTTTTATTTGTAAAACAATCATATCAATTATTTGCAGCTTACATTGCAGTCCCATTTCATCCAAGACCTTGGCTTAGATTCATTAGATCATGTAGAAATTATAATGGCGATGGAGGATGAATTTGGTTATGAGATACCAGATACGGATGCAGAAAGACTTCTAACTCCATCAAATATAGTAGAGTATATTGCAAACAGAAAGGATGTTTATACTTAAAACTATTTTTGTTATAAGAAGTTAGTGAATCGCCGTTTATGTAAATCTTGTAATAATTTTTAAAAAAAACCTATATTTCATTGTAATCTGTTTATTTTTTGTTTATAATAAAAAGATTAATAATTATATTAAATGAATTAAATATATTAAATGAAATTTTTAATAATTAACCTTAATTTCTCAAACAAATAAGCAAAAATATAATTAATTTAATTATTTATGTTATTTTTTCTTATTATGTATGTTTTATAATGTTTGATGATTTTTTGTATATTTTTATTTGTACCGCTATTGAAACGATATTAGTTGTAAATTGAATTAGTAATATTAACTCAATATTTTATAAGTAAAAACAATTTAAAATAGGTTTATGATTTGTGCTTCAACATTATATTATTAGTATTTCTGCATTGTTATCAATACAATGCTCGAAAAATTGTAAATTACCGTTTATGGACGAGTTACGTACCATAGAGTTATTATAGTTACATTTTATATTTCAAACATAACCTAACATACCAAATGACACACTCTTCACTGAACAATACAATACAAACGTTTTATTAGCTAAAATAAATTTGAACTTTAGTTATAGGAGACAAGAATAAAAGATGTAATTCAAAATATTATGTATTAAATAAATAATATAGTTTAAATAAACATTACTGAATGTACGATATATTTTTCTCCATATGTGTCATAAAGTTACGAAAGTTTTCGTTGTTAATTAGAAATATAATGAATTTCTATGCAGTGGCAAAGGGGCGAAATCCTGGAATCTACAAAACATGGTTAATTAATTCTTTATATACGCAATTATCGTTTAAGTAATCTTAAGTCTTTTGACCGTTTAGGGATGAATGCAAGATACAAGTACATAAATTTCCTGGCCCTTTATTTAAAAAATTTAACTCCCGAATTGAGGCAGAGAATTTCATAAAACATAAGTCTAATTCACTTGCTGTAATTTCATCAGAAACAAAGAGGAAGGGTATATTATCATCAGCAAAAAAATTAGATAGTTTGCGATCTAAAAGATTATTATCGCACACAAATGAAAGTGACAGTAAACAATTAGAAATAATAAAAAGAAAGAAGCTCGAAAATATAAGTGAATCATTAATCGTAAAATTGCCACTATTTATATTATTATTTATTTTATTTGACAATATAATATAATGAAAATTTTATTTTTAGAATAACTTTACTGTAGATGAAAATGGTTACACAGAAGTTTATACCGATGGTTCGTGTACGTCTAATGGTAAAGGCAATGCTAAAGCAGGTGTTGGAGTTTGGTTTTCTGACAATAATTCATTGTAAATTATATTTTTAATTATTTAAATTACGTTTCATTTTACATACAAATTTAGTTCGAATTTATCAATAATAATTAATTGTTAATGATATTTTTGACTATTTGCTTATTATAATTTTATTGATGTGATTGTTGCTTAAATTATTGGAAGGAAAGTCTAGCAATCAGTAGAGAATATGTTTTTTAGTAGTAAAGGAACCTATGTTAGAAGTAACTTTTTGGTAAATTTTTATCTGTAATCCTCTTGTAAACAAATTTTTATATGATTATCAGATTTTATACTATCAAAGTTAACTAATTCCAATTGTTAAAATGAGCAATACATTCGAGATTTAAAATATTTTATTTTTGCTTTTGTTTATTAACTTTATGTAATAATTTTGACTTAGTAATGTATCTCAACCTGTGACGGGACGTGCAACAAATAACATGGCTGAAATTCAAGCTGTGACTATTGCGGCGCAACAAGCTCACAGAGCTGGTATTGTGAAACTCAAAATCATTACCGATTCCAAATTTCTTATATCGTGTATTACAAATTGGATGCCTAAATGGAAAAAAACTGGATGGAAAACTTCTAATGGTAAAGACGTGATTAACAAATTAGAACTTATTGAAATGGAGAAGGCCCTACTCCCTTTAACGGTAACATGGGTATGTATAATTTAATACGCTATTTGCACATGAAATTAAGAAGTATAATTAAAAGTAGAGATACCTACTTTAGAATCATGTTAGAGGTCATATTGGAGTTCATGGGAATGAAATGGCTGATCTGTTAGCTAGAAATGGAGGTGAACATTATAGACAAACATAACTATTATTAACTTAATTTATTTAAAATATAAGCTTTTACTGTTGGAGGTATTGTATTCTTTTGATATATTTGTCCAATACAAATAATAACGTGAATAAATTTCAATTTTTAACAAATAGATATATTAGTAGTCCTTTAAATTTGTTATCCTGCAGATTTTTGTTTTGAAGTACTCGAAACTCGTTTCCTCTGTTGTGGCAAAGAAGATATTTGCCTGAGTAGCACATAAATATCCTCTGGAGAGACTTGAAGCGATAGTAATTCAATCAGAATTCTATAAAATTGAATGTGGATAATTTGAAAAAAAAATTCGATATTTAAATTGATTGTTTTAAAGAGGTTATGATTTTAATATTTACTTAAACACCCCAGGAACAGCTTGTACTCCTGCTAATTCGGCCAAAATCATTAATTCAGTCAAATCTTGTTGAGAATACGACATCTTAATATTACATATAAATTTCTTTTATAATAGTAGTACAGAAGATACTGAAATGGCAACTAATTTACTATCTGTGTATAAACATGAGAATCAGCTGTTTGCAAGGCTATGGATGAACGCACTGCGCCATCTACAGGAATAAAAAAAAAAAAAAAAAAGATAAATCTAATTTTAAATAATGTGCTTGCAATCTTGCAAATGCTGCGAGAAACACGCAGTTTTATACGTATGTTTTATAAGAAACATTTACAAATAACTGTAGATTTATACGTGTAAATTGTAAGGAGTTGAAATGAAAATAAATAGACACGATTAAAAACTTTATTTTGGTTTGCTTCATAAATGGGAAAAATATATGTAATGTTGTGTGTACCTGTAGGAACTTTGGACTACAGATTATGTCTGGGACAATTGTCGATGAGATAATCTAGCGTTGAAGACGTGTTTGTTTTAACGTCGGCAACACGGTAATCATCAACAACGTTACAAAAGATCCTTAAAGTCTAAGCTAAGGCTAATGCTTTAATAAATCTAAATTTTTTATGTTGGTAACAAATATGGTATAAAATAGCTGTTTGGTACAAGTGCATGCCCTTGCACGCATTACAAACTTAAATGTCTAATGAGCGATTGTATACGTCAGAAATGAATTTTGTAACGGTGTCTCGGAGCGATATATCAAGTTATTTACGCGGAGAGGGACGTACGCGGTGTATACCATAATATACCCTTAACATTTCTTCGACTGCGCGTATGTTGAATTTTGCTCATACCGTAGTGTTACGAAATCGCTTGCAGACAAAAATAAAAGTGCATTCATTGGCATTGAATTATTTTTCATCTCGTTGAAAAAAAGGATTACAATGGAAATTAAATTGGGCTTATTCTCTTGCACTTTGTTTAATAAAACAAAGAAAAAAAAAAAAACGTGTATCTACGACGTAACTGTCCAATCTTAAAGAGCGAATCTTACACATGGCACTTTGTTTACCAACGCTCAGAACTTTTGTTACGCTGAACGTGGAATCAGCAAACTCGTATAAAATTATGTACAATGTCGTTTAACCTATTATTCTGCGCATTCACTCGCAATCTAATTTTCCTTTTAAACGTCACAATATATTTATACATAAAATATAAACTAAAATCATTTTGGCGTATTGATCTACATATTTTTTTAAAAAATAAAATTGATCACATAAATTTAAAAAAAAAAAAAAAACAAAAAAAAAACAATGCACATCCAAAGAACGCTCAAGAAAAACTTCCAATATGCGGGGTAAAACGTGCTTAGAAATTTTAGCTCTGTTTATCATAAATACGGTTCTTTGCAATAGGACGAGCTAATTCAATCACACGTACAATAAAGATTCATAAAAATATACATCACGCCCGGCAATTGCATCTTCTTTCTCTATATTCACTCTCTGCCTAGATTCTCTTTCTCGGCTTTTTTCTCTTGACTAGATTCATTTGCAATTTCACGTTTGACTGCTTCACCTTCCCCTATCCAGAGCATACCTCTGAGTGCTCATCCCAAGCGGCAACCTAAAAATAACACACGTAGATTATATTAATGGGAATTCGCTTATCGCAAATACTCGGATAGTAATCGCCGTCATAATTGCTATCCCCCGTTTTCATTGGTTCAATTAGGATTGGCAGCTACATGCAACAATCACAATAGCAGCCGAGCCATTATTATGCCTTTATACGCATTTACGCAACGAGCAACTCGCCCTTTAAAATTTACAATACTAAATAAATAAAGGCGAATAAAGGCGAATAAAGGCGAATAAAATTGAGATACGCTTACCTGACATTCACGACTGCAATACCACTGATTTCCACATCCAGCGCACACAAATTGTGCTGCACGCTCGTGACAGCCTTGGCAACGTGGTGGGCTGTCTCTGTCATCCCTGTTATCCCTGGTTCCCATGGAAAGCCTCGAGTCTCTCTCATCAATGATTGATGTCTCTTCCTGCACATCGTCCTTACAAAATCAAGACAACCCACATTAATGCGATCTTACTTGAGCCTTACTACTACTACTCCCTTGCATCCAGCGACTCGACAATATTAATACTTACAACATGAATCAAATTGTTTGAGTGCGACTGTATTGGATTATTGACAACTGGAGTTATCGTGATTTCAGTCCGTGCCTGTAATTGGAATCGAGGGAGCGAAATTAAGTAGATATATCAATATGCGTTCCGAGCGCGCCTGCTTACTCGAATTACTCGACAACATATTGCTTAAATTAATCGGCCTTTTAGGCGACAAGGAATGGCAAAATACTCGTTCCTTTTGCCCGCCCTTGCGCCGCCATTCGAATACAAGACGAGGAAATTAAAGTCAAAGAGACATCCGATCATTGCTATCCTTAAATGATAAAGGCTATTCGTAGTGTGTTGTCTTGTATTCCGATGCAAGGCAATGTTGGATGAAAATCGCAGCGAGCGAGCGAGCGAATAAGAGTTTTTTACGTCGATCAAGAAATTGACTGCTCGAGTGGTGAATGATTGATTTGTAATTGTAGGCGAGAGAGGCGTACCTTAGAATTGGAAAGAAAATCACTGATCGAAACCGGACTGGCGCCTTGGTATGCTTGCAAAAGATGTTGCGTGGCGGTCTGATGAGAGCTCGCCGTTATTGTTGGTGCGTTCCTCTCTCTCTCCGGCGCCGTTAACAGTCTGGCCAATGTCGGCGAGAATGTGGTCGGCCTTGGCGACTGAGATTTCGTTAGAATACCATGAAGAAGCGAGCCCGAGGCCTGGGCCGCGGAATTTTGCGTCGGCGGTGGCGCGGCGACCGGGTGCAGTGTTACGTCTGGATAATTTTGAGGTGTTTTTATTGGCTCTCCTACAGAACACGAGATATGACATTTTATTTTAATCATATTGGCGGCTGATTAAAATAAAGCTTCACGACAATCGTGCGGATGAGTCGAGTGCTCGCAACAATGCCTATGCGACTAAATGCCCGTGAGCTTTGGCTTGGAGAGCACTTTTATGCATGCAAGCGACTCGGCCAGTCGTGACTAATGACTCGTCGCAATTAATCTCAGCCTCCTTAATTATACATTCAAGCCGCCCACGTCACGTTACAGCTTAACATTTGAAATCCTTAAATACACAATTCTCCAGAAGCTGCTGACACATAGCTAAGCTCGCACTTCCATCCAGCACACTTGCCTAATCGCCCCTTGCGACGGGCTTAAGGTACACTTACCTTGCTGCTGGCTTAACTTGGCGAATTGCACTAGCACATCCTTAAAGCTCATCGCGTTATTGGGATCGCTGACGTTGGAATTGCTCTTGCAGGAGTCTGTGCTAGACGGCCGAGAGTCCATATTTCCGACGGTCTCGACCATTGCGCCCCCAGCCCCAAGGCCTACGTTAACGGAATTTCTCATTCTGCGACCTCTACTACAAACGGTAATACAATCTATTAATTGTCGGGCGAATCGCTCGATCGCACTTTCAATTGCGACGATATTGCAAGTGGGGAGGGAAAGGAGGGAATGGGCAGCAGCGTACGCCTGTGTGAAATCATTGGCTGCTTGCTTGATTGTAATTTTAGAGTTTGGTATCGAGCAATGTAAACGGTTACGCGTGCTTATAATTAATTGGACGGACATTGGCTCGCCTCCCGAACGGACAGACGAATATCGCGAAAGGTGCGGGACTGGTTTGGAGAGGGCTGGTGGTCGAAGGTGGTAGAAGAAGAAGAGGAGTGTACGGAGGAGCGGGCCGTGATACCAACCGTCTGGGCACTGTCTCCGGATGACGGAGCCTGTAGTCAGCGATGATGGACCGGACGTCGACGATTGGGCCCTGTCTGCCTTCGCCGATCTGCCTGTGATCCGGGCTTTGAGCGTCGACGATCTGCTTGGGCCCATTCTCGGCGACTATTTGGTGCTTCGAGGACTGCTGGTAGCTCGACTGTGCCTTGGAAGTCCGCTCGCGCTTCAGGGCGGGAGAGCTGTCGCGCGAGAGGCTACCGCCGTGCTCCTCCTTCGGCACCATCAGTCCCCCCTTTTCCTTAATCTGGACGTTGCCGTCGTAGAACTGCTGGCCGAGGACGAGGTTCGCCGGGGGCAGAAAACCGTCGCCGGCCACGGGCCCGTTGCCCTCCATGAAGCCGATTATCTGCCTGCGGCGCTCGATGCGCAGATACGCCTCCTCCTTCAGCTTTCGCATGCTCAGGATCTCGTTCCATTCCATCTCCTTGGCGCGCGCCAGCTCGTCGAGGTCCTACGTGGAAGCGAGAACGTCCGATTAAAAGTGTCCCCCTCCTGCGGGGGAAAGCTTCCCCCGCTCCCTGCGCCGCCCTGGGAATCTCGAACTCGACTGACCTGGACTTCGGCGCGAAGCTGCTCGGCTCTCGCGGCTAACTGCTCGGCGGTGAATTTGTCCGAGCCGATTAGCGAATTGATGAACTGCTCCCTCTGGTCGAGGCAGAGCTTCTTGGGTGTGGAGTTGCCGTTGGAGGAGAGGCTGAGCGCCCCGGCGGATGCGGCCCCGAGGCTCACGTCTGCCGAGCGCCGCTTCCTAGTCTCTCTACTCGGCTGCTCGCGATGCTCCTCGTGATGGTGGTGCTGCTGGTGCTGCTGCTGCTGCTGCTGGTGCTGTTGGTGCTGGTGGTGCTTGGCTGCGGCGCCCCGCTGACCACCGGCTCTGCCCTGCTTGGTCGTGGCCGTCGGTGGCGTCGTAGTCGTCGTCGCCGTCGCCGTCGTCTGCTCGTAATGTAGCTTCGACGACTTGGTTAGAACCACCTGTTGGTGACCGCATGAGCAATCATTGACAAGCCTTATTAATTATTTTATGTTGCTTTGCTCGCTCGGCTTTATGCTCGCCTCGACTACGTGTGCCAATTGTTTATATTTTTTTGTAAGTCAGCGATCGGCAAGCAAGTCAAGGCGCACGCTTCCCTCGTTTACAAGCTGCATGAATATTCTTCCCTCTCCTCAACAACATTGTATGTGATATCATATTTTGTTGATGTTATTACTCTTATCACGCAGCCATTGTTAGCTTTAATACTTAGATTACGGTTGGAAAAATTCTAGACGCGTTCGTACACAATGCGATGAGCATATTTTCATTAAGCGATTCGTCGCTTTTCTAACGATTTTCCCCCCGTGACAAATAAAGGGACTTATAACATGCAATATTATCGGAGCATTGGATACGTGGAGTGCAGTAAAGAGCAAAAACTTCGATATCTATCAAGTTTAAGACTCAATAAGACAAAGCATCGTGTAATGAATAACATTGGTATTTGGCCGCATATATGTAATACGCCGATAAACATTAATGATTTGATAATCAAGAATAATAGCCGAATAATAATAATAATTACACTCCTGGCATTTATATTGTATTCATAATCTAGCTTTTTCCTCGCTCTAATGAATCTACGCGAATTAAACTAATGAATTAAAACTATTAGCACTGAATTATTTTTATTTATCTATCCGATAATTGTCGATCGCAGTGGTGTCTCGCACTTGGTGGGCGATACCGACTTGCCGAGGTGCTCGTCGCACCATGGAAACACGGGCTTAGACACTTGGGCCAAATTTTCCGAAACTTTTGAGGCGGTGCTCGAGTCTCGAGCAAACGTAAAGTTTCGGCGAAATGCCGACGCCCCTTGGCCTCGCAAAATTTCAGCGTCAGCAACACAGCGTCGCTAATGGCCGCTCGCCGCCACTTTATATTAAATGGATTCCTCGTTACCTGGGGCTGCTGATGCTGAATCAAGTCATTATCGACTAGTGGCTCCTTCTTCTCCTTCTTCGGGAAGGACGACGAAGGTGGGCAGTGAATTAGATTTCGATCGGCGGAGGCCGTCTCCTCGGGCAGTGCGGCGCCGTTCTGCTGACTCTGCGGGACCTTGGGCGACTTGCGCGAGTCCTCGTCGTCGACGCCGCGCTTCGACTCCGCCGCGGAGTCGACGACCTTTTTCCCGTTGCCACCGCTGCTTTCCATCGCATGCATCTTGTTCAAGCTGCGCAGAAAGAAGAGCGGAGAATTATTACCGATGATCTTCATGCGACTCTGTTTCGGCAAGTTACATCGGCAAGTAAGTGGGATTGGGGAATGAGGGTGGGAGGAGGGGGGGGGCTGCGGACTATTCATTCGATGCGCATTAGTCCACGAACGAATCGACCTTTTGGCTTTTCGTGGCTGTCTCGGCTCCACGAAAGCCTTAGCAATCGCGATGAACTATGGAAGTCGTTGGAAGAGCAATGGGAGCATTTAGCTTTGCCTTACTTTTTAATCTTCCTACGTTATTCTCAAGGTTGAATGCTACGACGTCTCACAAGGATTGGCAGATTGATTTCATGGGCAAACTTTTTAATGCAATATTAAAGCGCCCTCGATTCCAATAAACTACGTCGAACCTTTTTTGAACGTAACAGCACAATGTTCGATGCAGTTGTTAATCCCCCATACGTTTATGATGCAGCTTTTATGTTAAAACAATTGTTTTTGGACTTTTATTTGAGATCGGTGCGTCGGAATGCGTATTATGCACTTTTGTCGGGGCCATTTGTATAAATCACAGTATAAGTCGCAAGCATAAATCACGTATATTGGCCGCCGGAACGTTAAGTTAATCTCATCATTTGCACGCGCGGTGAATAAGTACGAGAGCCACGTCTACCTTCTTCTCACAAAATACAATTCCCTTGCAAGTGCCGTGACGTAACTCTGCTCGAAAGCGCAAATGTTCACGGAGAAACTCCTTTTGATAAGGATCGCGGACACCAATTACCCATCAATTAGCTTAGCAAAAGAAAAAGAAAAAAAAAAAAAAAAAAAAAAAAAAAAAAAAAAAAAAAAAAAAAAAAAAAAAAAAAAAAAAAAAAAAAAAAAAAAAAAAAAAAAAAACTCGATACTTTCGGTGGAGAGAATCTGCCGTTAAGCGGGCGATGGAGATTTGGCAAGATTAAGGAGAAACGACAGCCGATTATTGGAAAATGGCGAACCGAGGAAAGGCCGAAAGTAAACCACATCGTGCCTCGCACAATCGGTTAGTATTTTCAGCATTTGGCCGAAGGCCACTTGAAAATGCCATAAGTTCTGTCGTGTATGCGCACTGATAAGCGAGATCGTTAAATTTTTCGTTACGGCGATTATGCGGATTACTTATTTATTGATGGTTAGGCAAACGACTGCGAATGAAGCGCTCGCGAAAAAACAGAATAGATTGTAAAAGCTTGTTCTTCGTTGTAGCGTATAAACATATTCCATTAAAACTTTTTATCGAGGCTATGCACGTTCAAATAACTATCCCAAACGCATTTTAACGATAAATTAAGAGCTTTACTATTTTCATTACAAAGCCTTGAATGAGCTCTGTTCCTTAATATCTAAATGCTGAGTTTACTAATGTCGAACCGATGAAAAGCTCGGGACCGAATGAATATTAAGATTAATTTTTTTTTTTTGTAATGTGTCTAATGATACTTCTAATAATCCTGCATGCCGAAATAATCCCATTGGGATTGGAGAAAGGATTTCATAAATTCAACGATTGATTGTGATATAGTTGATCTTTTATTGTGCAATCCCTAGCATATACGCTATTTTTTTTTACACTTTAAAGAAAAGGATAAACTGACATTCGAATGATTGAAATGGCGCAAAAACTTACAGCAATGACATTACACGTAAATATTATTTATCGATGTATTATAGATGAGATAATTAAAAAACTTGTTTGCACGTAAGGGTAATATTATTAATGGGCATAGAATGTAAATAATATATTTCCAAACGCTCATTTTATTAGGAATCGCTAGACCAGCACGATTCTTGGAAAACAAAAATACTTTTAAATGAAAATATAAATTTTCAATAATAATAAATTTGTATTCGTTTCTAAACGACCGATTTTCGTCATGAAATTTTTTATACAAATATCAAACAAACTTTCCCTAATCACTGGTGTTTTGTTAGGAAGCATATACATGTATAGCAAAGAAAATTTAATAAAAATCTTTTATATTTTTCTCAATATTTTTTATTAATCGTATTGTTTAATGTTCGAAAAATTAGATGCTTAAATGCGATGTAACAACTCCAAAATTAGCGGGAAAAAGTTTATTCAAACGATACCTACAATAGTAGTAATAATAATAATAATAATAATAATAAATAATAATATTAACAATGACGATAGTAATAAGAGATATAAACCAGGGCAAAAAGTACGAATAAAAAACATAAATAATAAATTTATAATTTTTTTTTTTTTTTTTAAATAAGAAATCTCTGCCTATACTATTCGTAAGATTATATTAATTTTTGTCACAGCGTGAAAATAAGATTCAACAAACTCCAAGTGATTTTATTTTAACCATAAGCAAGTTTTTCCTGTATCATATTGTATTAGCAGGCGCGGAGATATTACCAAACAATTCTCCGATATTTTTTACTACAAAGCATCATAATGGCGCCAATATAATAACAGCCATTAAGCGTATAATGACAATAATGTAAGCAATCGCGCCTCTGATTTATCCGAGTAAATGGAACTTCCGAAACAAGAAGTTGTTCCATAACAATAAAATAACAGGATTGAGCCATGTAACCAAGTGCAAGGCAGAAACTAACTGTGCTTTGGCATTTGCAGGTATAAAGGTACGGCGGAGAAGGTAATAAAGGGACAGCTGAGAGGTGCGTGGCAATTAGCGGTGAACGAGCAAAGCCTCGGCAACACGTGGATATAAAAAGACTGCGACTCCTGGGGAGGAAGAGAGGGAAGTGCGTTGTTATAATTTATGGGCGACGTGCGAGACCGGAAGCACGGGGTCTAGAATAGATGCAGTGTCCGCATGAACAGGAGCTTCTCAAACGGCAACCAGACTCGCGCATCGCCAATTTCTATCCTTTAATCCCTCGCTCCTTTCTACCTTCTCTTTCTAAAACTCTCTCGCTCGTGTGTGCCCTATTTGTCGATATTACCTTGCAAGAGCTTGAAAGTGTATATCCCCTTGCTTTTTTGCACGCTTGCAATGAGCTCTGGATTCAGAGAAACGATAACGCCACATAATTTTCCCTCTTGTTTTACCATGTCTTTATGTATAACGTTTCTTTGCTTCTAGTGTCATGGTATTTCTACCCACTTCCTCTCTCTCTCTCTCTCTGTATCTCTCTTTCCACTCTGAATTTAGAAGGCTTATTTTAAATGTATTGTTAGCAATCTTCTGTTACCGTATAATTAATAACAAAGAAACAATCTTAATAGGAATTATAAGTTCTATCTTAATAATTATTATCACAGATGGACACTTTAAATGATGAAAATTGTATTAAATTGAATTCTAAATATAAACAGTATAATTTAAAATACAAGCTCTATATTTCATAGGATACATTGAATGTCGTATCTGTTAAGTTACGTTAAGCACATTTTAAAAATATTGCACAAATTTATTTATTTAATGAAAGTATAGTGAAATTTTCCCAATAATGCATAAGAAATGGAAATATTACGATAAAATACATAAATTTAGAGAAATATAGTTGGCTCTGTTCTTCTAAGGAGCTTTCATATACTTTATAAACTAAGAGTCAATGGTCTGTTGAAGAAGAGCAATTCAATTAAGTTAATAGCAATTCAAATTAAGTTTACTTTCCCCATTAATGTTATTTTTAATTTATGTTGATCTTACGAGACTAATCTCGTAATCGTAATAATAAATCGAGTAACTTATTAATATTAATATTGTGTCGTATGAATAAAGGAATCAGACGAACAAATTTTACTTTCATAATTGTATGTGACAAAATGTTTTGACCTATCCAGCAAGTTTACAATTATGAATATAAAAATCAATTAAAGTCAATTTGTTGTATTGATTATGCTGACTTTAATATATATATATATATATATATATATTCAAAAATCAATAAAATATGTAATTTAATATATGTAGGTTTATGATTATGAATCAAATTATCATCAGAGTTTCTTAAATTTTCTTGTCAAAATTTATAGAAAGTAGCACAAACATAAGGGGAAAAGGTTTAACAAGTTACTAGTAAATAAGTTAATTATAAACACGAAATGAAAAAAGGAGCATTGAAAACTGTAGAATGAGAAAAAAATCTTATAACTCAAACATATGATGAAATATTTTTCATACTAGAATAAATAATACATAATATGATAATATAAACAAATGACTAAGTGAGAAAATTAACAAAACAAACAGAGATATGGATAATAAATGAAGCATTCCATCGAAATAATCGTCCGCGTATTATTGTATGAGGAATAGAAAGTAACGAATGCGTTTTCTGAAAATATATAAAATTATAAATTCGAGAAGGTAAAACGTGCATGCTTCCAGGAAATCATATTTTATTCTAAAAATATAGTTTCTTCTTACGAATTAGAATCGGTAACAAGAATTAAACATTCCAAGTCATCGCAATATAATATCGCAATATAATATAAAAAATTATGTAAAAACATCGCGTTATATAGATGTTATATGTGGGCTCGTACGTGCGGAAAGTGACTTAATCACTGTGAGTAAGGGATCAAAGAAATCGGAAACTGTATTACGAAGGAAATGCGCTACAAAAGGCTGCAACAAGAGACTGTTGTATCATAGGTAAAATCATAGCCGCTCAGAGAAAAAAATTGTCAGAGAGACTTTAAAAGAACTTATACGCGCGCCAAGGGTATTTCAGTGTCAGGGACCAGCGTTAACGAAATCCACATAAGTGTCGCGAAATCAAGCCTCAGATTGTCAAAAAGTCGGGCCCTAGTTTTTTTCAAGTGACGTAGATATAATAGTGCACGTATGTGTGTGTGTGTGTGTGTGTGTGTGTGTGTGTGTGGATGCGCGCGTCTAAAAAAGAACGAACGAGCGTAGTAACGAAGGAGAAATGAGAATAAGAGGAGATCGTGAGTAGGATTGCGCATAGTGAGCAAAGGAGAGAGAGAGAGAGAGAGAAATAGATAGATAGATACAGACTCTGTGTGGTGTGGACTGTGTGTGTATATATATATATATATATATATATATATGTTTGTGTGTTTGTGTGTG
>JAPYYT010007447.1:0-11021 GCA_030522565.1 Ceratosolen corneri | reverse complement strand
ATATATATATATAAATTTTATTAGTTTTAAAACATTAAAAACGTAATTTATTCTTAACTTTTCCAATAATTTAGTACATATACAAAAGGCTATTCATTTAAGTATAAAACTTTTTTATGAGAAAAATTATTTGATTAAAAACGAAATAGTTACTGCTGCAAATATATACGACATATGAAATGAAAAAATATGTAAACTTATAATATTTAAAATTATCACATTTTTAAGAAAATTATATACTATTTTATAAAATAACTTTTAAATTTGTTGTAAGTTCATTTTTAGATACACAGAAGTATTGTATACTAATTGTTTTTTTTCAATTCAACTATTTTATACTCATCTATATTTTCATCCGTTTTATTTTATCATAACATTTTTCTCTAATAATAAAATATTCTGTTACCTGTTCATGTAAGACAGATAATTCATGGGAGCAATTTATATATTTTTATTTATTTTATTTGACATAATAAAATAAATATTTTAATTTTTCTATTTAAATGTCTAAAATGTAGATATAATTTATTTTTATCATACTTAAAAAGACAAAATTAAAATAATTTCGTATTCATTTTAAAAATATTTGATAATTTAAAATTTATAGTTTACATTTTAGAGGAGTGTTGATAATTAAAAAATTAAAAATTAAAAATTGCGTATTTTCAATTTATATGTTTGTCGAAGTATCCTGTACCTAGAGCTATCGTGAGATCAGCTTACCTGAATCACTTACCTGCTTCACCTGATATTGGTGTGTGCGTAATTATGTAGAAGTCGCGGATCATCCGCGAATGATAATTGATAATGGCCTTAATGCGTGAACGGAGAATCAATGGTATTTGAAAATCCACCGTGCGGTTTATCCCCTTTTAAACTGAGTTGTAACGACAAACCTCTATGTTTTAAGGGTTAAATTGCACGATGACCATACTTTCTTTCTCTCTCTTACGTACTGCGCAAGTAGTCCCAACAAGGTCCCTGACCTAGCTCCATGCGAGTGGATTACAGCAGTTCGTTGATCCGACGCGGATGCACAGAAGAGGGTAGCTTTCCTCTTTGTATGTTGCTGACAAGACTTCAGCAGTTCCTTTTATCTACGTCTTTACTGAATGGTATCTCATTCGGCTGTAGGGAGTGCGATTCTTTCAACCAATTTACGGTGTTGCATTTACCAATCTTCGTTGCCTTGTTGAAGCTTCTGCCAGGATTCTCAAGTGAAAATTGAACGTTAATCAGAGACAACAAAAATCGCATTAATTCGACGGCGTGGCTTACTTTGCACTCCCAGTTCGCATCTCAACTTTTCGCAGCCCCGCTAAAAATAATTCACTTGATTTTTCCTATTAGTCCCGTAATAGGTTATTCGTTACACTAATTGCCATTGGTGCACTGAGCTCTTTGTCCCTTTTGTTTTAGACCGATACGCGGACCCTTTTCCCGGCGGCGGTCACACCGCAGTCGAGTCCGCACCGCATGCTGAGCGGGAAAGTCGTGAAGTCGTTTTGTTTTAACTAACCCGTGGCATGTGGCGACAATTGTACTTAACATGTACTTTGCTTCTATAATTTTTCTTAGATACGACCACTAAGAAAAATCTACGAAAAAATCTAAGAAATGTCTACGCGTTCTTTTGATCTCTGTTTTTGTACCGCACTTTTATATTCGTAAACACCGATGGTCAAATTACACGACGACGGCGCAATCGTTGGCTTATTATACGGATTTCCGAACAATGTTAGTGTGTTGGTAATTTGGAACGCCAACATTATTTATTTGAAACTCTATGGACTTTTTAAGAAAAATATTTTTGAAGAACCAATATATATTTATTAAATTCTGTAAATAAAAAATTATTGCCCTTAAGAAAGAAATGTCTATTTTTCTATAATGAAGCTATATATTGCTTAATAAAATATTAGCGAAATATTAAAAAAATGTTAAGACTTATTTATTTATATGCAAATTTATTTAATAACTGAAAGAGAATAACCAGATTGTATAACTTAATAAATATGTATTTTATTGCATTTTTAAAACTAAAGCTTACTTATTAAATCATATAAAAATATATACAAATAATATATGATGAAAGCATTCATATAATGAAACTGTATTCTAAACTAAGATTCTTAAATGCTTATGTATGAGTGTTACAAAGAAAAACAATTAAGAGAGTTAAACAAATATAAATTCTAATTTTATGGCACTTTATGTCTAATCTGATGAAGCTGATATTACATCAGTTTATCAAATTATTTTCAATATTTGATGTAATTAAATAAAAGTACACGTAGAATCGAAATGAATAAATTTGCATTATATATAAAAAAAAACAATTTACATTAATTTTATAATTATAAACAACATAAATCAAAATAAAAGTAATATTTTTATAAAAATAAATGAATACATTGAATATTATTTTAAGAACAAATATTTATTACAAAAATCGAAATACTGCTTGAATCATTTTGTGTATAAAAACATTTCATAGAGGTGTATCATAAATCAGTACCTACAACATCAATATTTTTCTTTTAAACATAAAAAATAATTATGTAAATATTATAATACACATGCATATATATACAAAAAGTATTTTTAAAATTATATGCTCTTTTCGAAACATATTTCTGTTTGAAACGTAAGCTGGAAAATATGTTTTTAACAATACTGTATGAACTAACCCAGGGAACAATTCGTCTTTGACTTCAAAAACTAGTTTTAAAATCTAAACAACAATGTATATTTTAATAAATATATCACGTGTATATTTACTTTTTATTTTTTATCTATTTGATATACTTACACACATCCACAAGAATTCATTAAAAATATTATTAATATATTAAAAGAAGTTTCGTATACTTAATTATCAAATGTTGTATATTCATGTATTATTGGATACGTATGGCTGCTGAACCTTTTATTCAAAGAAAGCAAAAAATATGGAGTTTATATTGTCATTTGTGTGATACTTACTATTACTATAAAGAATCGAAAGTAGTAAAACCGCATGTTGGGAAATATACTTTTTCCATTGACAGCAAAAACGAATTAAATGAGTCAAGACAAATTCTTCATAAGAGGATTAAAAAATCAATTAGAGTATAAAATGCGGATACAACACGTAATAGGGAAAACACGAATCATTTTCTAAACTATCCAACATAAATCGTTCACGCCAGATTCAGCAAATGGCTTTCCCGGCACATTTTCTCGTCAAGCCTCCTATTATATCTAGCTATTCTATTATATTACAGCAAATTTAGATAACACTGTTGCATAATGCATTCATCTAACAAAAAAATTAAATTCGATAAGCTCTGATTCCACGTGACTGCAAGAAGATGCTTCAACAAACAGGTGTGGAGAAAGGTTTAAAGAACAAAGCGTAAGTGGGAAACGAAAAAAAATATATGGAAAAACATGGGCACGCCGAACGTGGATGGATCACGATAAAGTGCGCATCGAGTTTCGATTATGCAACAAATTAGATATATTGTAGTATCTTCTCGTTGTTTACTTTAAGCTTTTAGTTAGAGAATTGTGCAAATGATTAAAGAAGACGTAAGAAATAGTTTAGAATTGCAGTTGTATTCATAGTATTCGAAATAAACTACCGTTCCAAAGAAATACGTTATATTTATTTCAATTTTATATTCATTTTTAAAATGTATGACAGGAGTTATATGATTAGTGATATTTTAGATAAAATTGATTTTTGAAAAATAATAATTGAAAATAATAAATAATTGAAAAATATTAAATAATTTGATTATAAATATATTTTTCGTAGATTTTAATGAAAATTAGAAAATTTTTTTAGTAATTATTTATATGGAAACTAAATTCAGTACTAATTACGTATTGCACGATTATATGCATTATTAAATGATTATAAAAATTGAATTAATATTGGTGGTTAAATCTTGAAAGACCTTTTTTTATTATTTAGTAAATTTCGGAATATCCATTTATTTATATTTTAAATTTCGATATGAAAAAATATAAGCATTTAATTAATTTAATTATTAAATATAGTAATTATAAATATTTAATTATCGTATTAATAATTTAAATAAGTAGTAATTTAATTTATTTACATTAAATGTTTATTCTAGACAAATAAAGCTTGTGTAGTACGAATTTTAATTATACTTATTAGAATATAGCAATAATACTCTTAAATTACCCTAATACTTTCATTCTATTCGGTGCAAAATTAAATAAGCGAAATTCTTGAATAGTATTTTAAAAATTAATTCGTGCAAATATGATTTCAGATGAAAACATATTTGTTAATTAATTTATCATAAAATATTTACGCAAAAACTTGTTTGGCACATATTCTGTTTTTTTTAAATGAAATTTGATAATATAAAACGAAATATCAATTGATTATAAATGTTATATATATGTTATATTTAAAATTGGTCTATTCTTAATCACATATTAAATATAATGAAGCTATAAATCAAATTACAGTCTTACATTGATAGGTCGAGCATTGCTTAAATATAGATAGGATCGATTGAGTCGGCCTTATTATGAAAACAATAAGCCAAATAGCTATTATATGTTATTTCTAATCAAACAATCAATTGAAACAGCTTGTAAAACCTGAAAATTCGTTTAATAAACTAGTTGTAACTACCGTAATTCTGTTTCACTTATACCATATAAGCGAAAAATCCGTGAATCGGTCCACGATGGAAAAAAATATTATTTTTAAAGAAAGGCAGCAACGACGCGTTTGAGATACAAAAGTGGAATGTTGCAAACGATCACCAATTTCCTAGTTACGTGTGAAAGTACTTGTACCTGGAATTCAGTTGTTCGCCCCCACCTTTCACTCCCATTTCTACTCCCTTCTACTAACGGTGACTTTTAAGACGTGACTCTCGACTATCTCTTTCTAAGGTCTCATTACACATAGCTCGACCTCAATTACTTACATGCGTCGATATTGGCGACATAATGACCCAAGTGACAGCGGAGGGGGGGGTTGAATAGCATATGTATATCTCCGATATACGCATACGTGGGTAAAAGAAGTTATAAAATAAAATTAAAAAGATAAAAAATGTAATGTAAAATATTAAAAAAAAACAGACTGAATTGGCAATCGAGAGAAATTTTTATATCGAAAGCTATAAAGAACGAAATACAATAATAAATATGATTATTAATCTAAATGTAATATTATAATCCGCGAATTAAGTGATTGAGATTCAAATTCTACACAATATAGTCGTATAATACATATAAATACGAGCATACAATAAAAATAACAATAAAACTTATATTAATCAGCTCATGTGACAGTAAACATATCATTACCATTCGAATGCAGTTACCAAATTTTCAGTCGCTCAAAACAATTATGAAGCCAATCAAAGTAACCAGAAATGAGTGTAGATATATTGTTACTTAATAGCTTATAAGAAATAATGTAAACGTGCATATTTAATCTATTATTGATTGTATTTTTTTTTATTTTGTTAATAGCAAAAAATTGATAATGTAACTTTCTTTTTTTTTTAAAGCTTTGGCATTGCCTTAATTATGTCGCAATAATATTTTACATAAACTATAGCTATTTTTATCAATTGTGTGTATTCATATGGACTTCCTTATATACGTGATTATATAATAAACTTTGATTTGACCAGCCGAGTTGTAATTTATTATGTAACCATCTTGAAAAATTTAAGCAACTTTGCGTGGTTATTAATGAGTTGATTCGACATATATTATCCACAATTTTGAAAGTAACAAAATTATTGGTTTACTTGAATTATTCGTTTACTGAATTACTATTCACATAAAGTCAAAATAATTATTTTTCTTAATATAAATAAATCGTTCATACGACTCTGTATACAGTACTTGAAAACATCTACAAATATTTAAAGAACGTTATTTGTCGACTAAATGACATTCAATTTGCGTTACAAATACAATAAAATATATGTACAAATTCATTTACCGTAATGATGCAGTACAGTGCAAATAATCTATATGTTCACGTTTAGTAAAAGTATGAAGATATTAAAAAATAAAAAAAAAAAGATGTTCTTATTGCATCTATATTTTCATAGAAAATAAGCTTTGCGATTTTACAAAGAAGTCCGTAATAAAATAACTGGATCAATTTCTAATAGGTATGCATACCGTTTTACATTATTAATTACAATTGAATTCTAATCAACTAGCTTTATGTTTTTTATTTGATCTTATTTAAAGTTATTAAAATATTATTAAATTATTATCTTAATTATTATTTAATAATTAATTAAGATTTCATTAGTGTTTGTACAGTATTAATCGTACACTCCACGTATTATATGTTTACTGTAGTCGTACGTAAAATAAGCGTGCTAGTGGTAACCGCGTTTACTATAATTACTACACTATACATTATTAAATATATATATTATTATAAATTATAATTACTACTATTATACATTGGAAATTATATTACTTATTTTTTAAGATTTTAAAGTATTTTATGTTCATAATAATTACTATTTTACTCAAAAATAAATATATTTTGTATATCTTATTTTATATATCTTTTACTTTTGTAAAAGGAACGTTTTCAAAAAAAAATTAAGAAGCATAAAAGTTTACCTCGCATTGTTTCATAGGAATTTTGTATTTATAATCTTGCCAAATTTTTGAGGTTTGGTATCTTCTGTAAATTATTATCAAATATATTAACAGATAAATATATTATAATTTAGCTCATGGGTCAACGGATGTAAGATACATTTTGATTTTAACGAGAAATATTAGCTTGTAATTTAATTGCACATGAATTTTATAGACTTTTATTACTTGTGTTACAATTTCTTTATAGAAATTCTTTATAGAAATAATTATCTTACAACGAAAATGATTAAAACCTGCCATTAATATTTCTTATATAAATAATTTATTGGACATTCTTGATACTACAAAATGTTTATCGTATTTTTATTTTGTAGAATACTGTGTATATATATTAGTAAAAGTAGAAATTGAAGCTGAAAGTTAAAAAATTATTTAAACTTTGTGATTTTTTATTTTGTGATACAGTTATTTCATTAAATAGATTTAAATATGTTTTATATTTTTATATATAATATGATATCTGGAAATATAAACTTTATTATATTCTAAACAAAATTTTAAATTTCAAATTATTTTATTATTTAAATATTGTCAAAATAATTTTTTGAAACTAAATTAATTTGCATTAAACAAGTTTATGGTTTGTTATATAGATAAAAATTAGCTGTACATGAAGTAGATGTAATTAAATATAATAATTTGAAAAAATGACTACATCTTAATAACAGGAGCTTTATAATTAACATGTGCTAATGATTGTATTTTACATATAAATTATGAAATTTGTAGAATAAAAATATCGCATTATAAATATTTATAGTAAATCGATAAATAAACAAATTTTTGTTAAAAATATTAAATTACATTATTATTATCATTATACGAATAGTGTGAAAATAACTAAATTCTTAAGTGGAAGTAGAATCGTTAATACAAAAGTAATATTAGAAAAAAAAGTATATTTTATATTTGTAAACTTTACGCTCGCATAATAACAAAAAAAATAATAACGTATAAAGTTTATAAAATATATTTTCTATTTATAATTTTATTTCTTTATCTTATATTCGTAAATATAAATTTCTTAAAAAAATATAATAACGTATAAAGTTTATAAAATATATTTTTTATTTATAATTTTATTTCTTTATCTTATATTCGTAAATATAAATTTCTTAATCCGACAATTCTGTAACATTAATAAAGAATTTTTAATATAAATGTAATTTGACAAAGTTTTAGCCTCGGGCAAATACAAAACATTTTTATTGATTTTAATAACGAATTAATAATAACAATTAATGATATTAATTTTTATGGCATATATCTCTTTAATGAAATACTAATTATAAATAAGTGTTGGTTAGTATGCAAATCTTATATATACTTCATAAGTTTATTTAAATATACACGAAATATTTATTTTACAGGCAGTGAAATGAATAATATTGATTAATGTGTGCAAAAACATTGTGTTTGAATTACTAAGTTTATTTTTAACTTCATACCTTTTAATCCCGTTATTGCCTACGTTATAAAAAATAATATTCAGTATTATAAATCAATATTGGAACAATAATTTGAAATTTTTTCATTCTATTTTTAAAAAATTTTCAGAATATTCAAATAGAAAATGTTCTGATATACTATTTTAAATAGTTAATTCAGTTTAAATATTTAATAACTTTCTTTTTAAGATTATTATTATATAATTATAAATTTTATAATTTCCTCATATACTATTAATTAGTAATACATTGACTGATTCACATAAAAGATATTCTTTATTTCTTATCGATATTTTTTTTTGGTGCATTAAACTATTATCAAAATGTTTATTTAATTATTATGTTGCTTTAATGAAAATCAAATTGCATCATGCAGTTAATTCTATATTTATTTATATATGTTCGTTATCTCCCTCTCCATTTCAAGATATATAATTAATAATGTAATTTAATTAAATGTAAAAAGCTGGATTATTTTAAAAACTACTTAAAACATTAAAAAGGAATAGAAGTAGCATTAGACGTTTGCAAACCCTGTTATAAATTTTCTATAACAATCTGAAGTATTAAAGTTTCAATTTTTTTTGATTGTCTCATTCTCTCAGTCTCTAATTGATCAATTTTACTTTAATTTTTTATAATTTTTTTTTTACAAAAGATTTTAATTATTTTTATTTTTTTTTAACAGAAATTGTTTTTTCATTAACTACAATGAATCAATACATTTAAATATTTATTTGGGCAATTTTATTCAAAACTTCATGGTAATGAAGAATAAAAATTCAGTATATAGTATATAATAAGAAATGTAAAGATGTTCAAATAACTATTGGAATAAAATGTTTCTAGACATATTATATAAGGGTGAGCATGAAAATCCAAGTATACGAGCATAATCATATCATATCTTACTATCGTAACTTCTCCATTGCTTTCTCACAATTATTAAATTATTTAATGGTATATTCATTTCTATTACATTCTGTTACCATTGTCATATAAATCTACATCGGTATAATATTAGTGACAACTTATAAGACTTTTAGATTACTTTATTCGTAAACTTTAGGAAAATTATTTTTGGTTTTTGAACACATACACGCACTTTCTTCTTTTCTGAATTGAGGATTATATTGAAATACTATCTATTTCACATTTATATTTCAATATATAAATTCATTAGTGCCTAGAAGAAAATTCTCTTCACTTAGTTACTTTCTTTTCATTCCGTCACTCTTTTATCTCCTCAAATTTATTTATCATTTGATTCAATAAAACAAAATTTTGAATACAATTATTATTTTTTTTTACTATCACCAATAAAATTCTTATCTTCTAAATATTATTTAAATATCTTCTAAATATATAATATCTTATTATATTATATTATATATTTATATAATATTATATTATTTGAAATTCATATAAGTATATGGATGAAATAAGATTTTTAAGTGTTTTTGTAGCTCAATAAGTATATATTATTTTCTTTATATTGGAAGAAAATGACAAATATACTTAAGGTAATTAAAAATACATATCGTGATATAAAATATTTTTTATGAATTTAATTTTTAATTTTTTAATCGATTTTAATTGAATCTTGAGCCTTTCATAATGGTACTTTAGATAATAACGGTACCTTAATAAATTTCCATTCAAAGGAGAAGTTTTTTTAAAATGTTTCAGCATTCTCTTTACTGTATTATACAATGAAAATGCTTGAAAGAGCTTCATTTCTTTTTTCGTATGTGTTATGTATATAAGTATATATGTATGTATATATAGCATTTATCAGGCATCTTAATCGTGGCAAATAATGCTAAAAATATAAGTTACTAATAAAATTCATCTTCAGATTTCGTCACAAAACTTCTATAAAAATAAAACAAAGGTGTTCTTCAATAGTATAATTCTTCTTTATAAATTTGATCACGAGAACGATTAACATTTGAGGTCACAATTATTCGTTTATTACGAGTCGAAAGCGACCGCAATTTTGGAAGAAATATTTAATACCTAGGATAGAGAGATAAGATTTACAAATGCAGCATCTTTCGTATAACATAAAAGTCTCTCCATATAAAGCTAAGAACTCTATTTATGAAATTTAATATAATCACTCTTTCGCTTTATCACCTGGGCTCTTACTATATTGATACTCCGTGAAATTCCGGTCTTCACCATTTTAAAATTATGAATAACTATGAAAAATTAGCTACTTTTTATTCCAAAAAGTCATCCTATTTATATTAGTACCACGTAAATTAAAAATATACGATTGTTTGGAGCTCGCATAAGCAAAGGTATTCAAGGTCTGAAATAAAGCGATATTAGTATTGTTGTGCTTTATAATTTTGCAAAGTTTCTATAAAAGAATATAAAAAAATATAAAATATGTAAAATAATATAAAAATGTATATAATTTATCATAAAAAAAACTAATTATTTAAATAAGTGACGAATTGTAAGTTTTCCTAATCATTAAGTTTATATGTGCAGGTAATTAAAAGACTATTTTCTCTTCAAACATAAAGTTTCATATAAATAATTCAACAGTAAATCTACCAGTATCTCTCAATTAATATTAAAATAGTTACAGTAATTGATGTCGGTATATATCCTACCATAATGAGAAAACTCCAGATGCTATTGTTGAATAACAATAATAATAATAATAATAATAATAATAATAATAATAATAATAACAACAACAACAACAACAACAACAACAACAACAACAACAACAATAATAATAATAACAACAACAACAACAACAACAACAACAACAACAATAATAATAATAATAATAATAATAATGAACACAACAATTAGGAATGTATCTATTTGCATTTTGGTGTAGGATGACGAACCACCAGAGATCACGTACTG
>JAPYYT010007431.1:0-12918 GCA_030522565.1 Ceratosolen corneri | reverse complement strand
ATAACATTACGTTTCTTTTAGATAATATAATATTATTCTTTGTTTCTCTAAGTTTAAATTTTTTATGAAACCATATTTGCATCAAACCAATAAAGCATTGTTTTATACAGATAAAAGCGGGTAACGCGCCACTCAAGCAATACGTGTGATTTATATTTATATTAGTTAGTATATTTTTTGTCTTCCTTCCTAGTTCAATAAGTCCGAAAAAATTCAAAAAATTACTCTTTTTAATCTTTTTAATGCAGTTTTCCAATTCAACTTTGAGTTTTATTTCATTGAAGAAAAAAAATTTATGCAATTTATGCAGAAAAAAAATTGTTCGTGCATTAAAATTCAAGAATAATTGTAATTTTATTTTATATTATTATGTGAACATTGTTACTATAATAATTAATTTATAATTTACATTTGTTTATGTACCATTAATAAGTGAAATAAATCTGTCAAAACACATATGTATATTTCAGTGAAGCTTTTATGACAAGTGAAACTCTTTTTACATCTATATGGAATCTGTATAGAATTTTTATTTTTAGTATGTGGTTATCAATTTGAGAGTAATAGTGTAAATGTAAGATAATTCAATTCCGAAAATGTCCTTGTTTAAATACTTACGCGTTAACATTTATTATTTTATTGTATTACCGATGATAAACATACTGCCGTCTTATTTTTTAAAAGCTCTTTTTACACTGCCAGAATAGCATTGTGCAATAATTGTTACATTTAAAATTATTTTTAAAATAAATTAATTTTAATGCAGCTCATTTTTTTTAAAACATTTATCTTCTTAGACAAGGTTAAGTCATACTATTATTGAAATACTATATTGAACATTGTAACGGACACGACTCGTATTTAACATTATAAAAATTATTTAAATATTTAAAATCACGTACAATATGAAAATTTACAGAAAAATCGATTATTTAATTGATAGTGTGAATATCAGTTTAAGATATCGTATATTTATATTATATTTATATTATATCGTATAAAGGCTTTGTACGTTCTATAATTTTCACCTATATATATATGATTAAAATTAAAAAAGGAATAATCTGTTCTTTTATGGTTGCCCCACACTCCCTAACTGTAAACAGAAAATTATAGCATGAGAGTAGTAATAATATAAGGTGTAATTTGGGAATCTTTGTACACTATCCATTTTTTATAACTGAAGGTTAAAGTTTCTCACGGTATGTTATAGAAATGGAAATATGCAGAACTCCAATGAAATAGAATGTTAATCAAGGTGGAGTCAAGGAAGGATTAAGATTTGTAACTCCAATGAAATAGAATGTTAATCAAGGTGGAGTCAAGGAAGGATTAAGATTTGTTGGATACAGATCAGTAAAATAGGTATTTTTGTTTAATGTTACTGCATATATACTACTTAATTTTTTTTATTTATAATTTGAACATGACGTAATTCTGTCAAGATCGGCATTGATATATTGATAATTGATATATTATAACATTGTATTTCATAGGTCGTAATTGATATAAAGATTTGTATGCAAAAAGGGCCTGTAACTATAACAAAATTTATCCACCTTGATTTTCAGTTTTTTTTTTTTTTTTATATTACATTATTTATTAATATATAACCTTATTAATATATCTGAATTTATTTAAAGAATCATTATATACAGTTAAGATTTATTTAAAGAATCATTATATACAGTTAAGGATAATGTGCTTCTTGGTACAGTGATGAAAAAGGTGTAGTATTAGTCTAAATCAAAGGGATATTTATTTATTAAGATGTTAAAAATCTTTCGTTGATAATTTTTAAGTATATCACATATAAAATTGCAGAAATATTGCATCAATAAATAATTTTATTATCAAATACAAATTTTGTCTATATACATATAAAACTATCTAACTTTTAAAGATGAAAAATATTTTCAAATTATTAATAAATTTCGTTCAATATAAAATGATAAGAAGTATCAGATAATACGCAATATTTTAATATATGAAAATATTTAAAGAATAATTTTATAATAAAATTAAATGAATGATAGTCTTTCTATTTGCAAAATACCTCATTTTAAGTGAAACGTCAGTTTCACTTCTTCAAACATATCACCTTCATCGATATGTTCAAATGGAAATCCTCTATTACAATAAAAAGTAGTGAAAACTACATTCTTTATAATTTAAAAATTTTATAGTATCCTGTTTTATTGTACAAATGTTTGATACATAAAGTATACAGTGTCTGGTAAGTTTTGTATAATCGCTAAATAACAACGAAATTTCAGCGTTGAAATTGATAAAGTAATAAAATTGATAATAATTTTATCGAATGGTTATATTGATAACCTATTATTTATTTTAAAAAATTAAGATAGTATTAAAAAATGTGATTTAAACATGTAAATCACATTTGAAAATGTATAAAGGAAAATTAAATATTTTATTTTTCATCGTGAGAAGTAAAATTTCCTTTATGATTGTAAGAGAATAAATTAACACAATTAATACACTATTTACTGAATATTTTTTTTTTTATATACTGCGGTGTTAAAAATACTTGCCGACCGCTGCCTCAGAATCAAATTATTTTTTTCTACTTGCCTTTATTATGCATTTATTTACTACATGTTCATGTTAGTATTAATTTAATTTTTAATTAGAATAATTAATTTTTCTACTGATTATTCATTTCTCAAATATTCCATCGCTTAGTGTCATATAACAGAGATGTTTTTATATAATAATAAAGTAAGTAAATAGAAAAATAAAATAGTCCGTTTATTAGTATAATTAATGTATAGAAAAGTTCTACATTTCAATGTAAAAATTACTTGTTAGCACAATTTATATTTGTAAATAATAATAAATAATATAATTATTTATAATAATGTAATGACTAGTATAATATATATATATATATACGAATAGCATAATAAATAATATAATTATTTATTATTATTATTGCCATTGTTATCGTAATTACGCCAATTATTATCTTTGCCATAAAATTAAGAATTACCTATATTAATAAATTTGTCAGTAATGTGTAAAATGATCAGTTATCGTTAAATATATTGAAGAATCTTGTTATTTATAATGCTGCAAATGTCATCCGATTTTTTCCCTATACCTTTCAGTTGGTGTCGAAGCTGAAATTACTCTATTTTTATTACTAAGCTGTATGAATTGGTTTCGACAAAGAAACGATTGTCGCTATAATATATTCGCTTTGTGCCGCTTTCTAGGGCGACAAAAGATCACGTAAGCGATCGGCTTGCTTGTTGTATTTTGGAAGGGAAGTTTAAAAAAGAAAGAAAACCCACGATGATTAAGTCGAGTATGTGTACCTGGTTATTGATTGCATTAAATGCGTCAGTCTTATAACTAGTTCTATCTTATAGAAAAATTCGTTCCGAGATATTACAAAGGGCAGCCGGTAAAAAAATGAGAGAAACCAAAGGCGTTTCAGGATTATAAGACTACTGGTAAGTTGCATTTATAGTGTAGAAAGAAAATTGATTAAAGGCTTATATATATATATATATGTATATATATATATGAAGCGAAAGAAGTTAATTAAAAAATTTTGTAATGTAAATTCATATTATAATAATCATATTATATGTTCATATTTGCGCAATAGTTTTTTGTAACATAAAATGTTGATTATTAAAATTTTGTTCGAAATTTAAATTGCGATGTAGACGTAATATTATATTAGCTGATATTTTTCATAACCAAGCAATTTCAAATAAAACGAAGTAATTACTTTAATAAACAATATCTTAATAACTAGATAAAAACACGCACGTATTGTTTTAAAACAGCACATTCATTGATTAAATGTTATTAAATAAATGTACTAATATTTTGAGCAAACAAGGTACTCGATTAGAGGTCAAATTTTGAATGTTTTAGCAAAATCCGTGCTATTCCATAAATATGTTTTACTCAATTTTTTTTATAACCCGTTTTTTGAAAGATTATTTTAGTCGTTGACGAAGCAGGTGTGCAATCGTTATTTGGCAACTGCTTGTAATCTCGTTGAAAGGTCCTGAGAATTTGTCGAGTCGTGCTAGACTGAGTACCTCTGGTATTGTTTAATTTTACTACTTTGCGCCTGAGGGGTTTTCGACGTACCGAACAAGTAAACGAATCACATAACCAAGTTAGTGCTTTGTTTAGTCTCTACGTTATTCGGTATAATATTTTCTATAATTTTTCGTAGTTTCTCATTTAACAAATCGCGCAATAAAAATAAAATATATATTTCTTTATTGCAAAATTGTTGCAATATGAATGTATAAATTGAAATTCTTACTTATTCATTGTACATTAAATGCGATGATCAATTAAAGTATAATAGATTCTTGTGTCTGGGAATATTTTTTATAATTTCTTATTCTATATTTCCACGATTGAATTGAATAAAATTGCATGAAGCGGTAAATCAGGTTTAAACAAAGTAATCAATCTCAGAGTTGTACAATAGTGGTTTATCTTTGAAAGTTGGATATCCAAAGCAGTGCTTTTCAAGCAACAAAGGTAAAAACGTTGAGGACCATATAAAATTACCAATATGCAAATGCCCAAAATAATAAAATCTTAAGGGAGTGTTCATTTATCAACGAATATACGTAATCCGACTCAAGCCTCTTAATTTTCATAATGCGTCACCATTCAGTCCTGCTTTGCAATTCTGATTTACTGTCAATGAGTCATACCGCGTAGGCTCGTTGAATATTTTAAATTAAGCCAACATAATATATACTTAAGCATTATTTGAGATGGTGAATAAAATATGATAAAAGCGTATATAGTAAATAAGGTACAAACATACACTCACCCGCGCGAACGCATGCGTGCACATAAATACAAACAGTATTTATTACATGCAGGGTAACATATTGAGCCTTGAGGAGTTATAAATATTATACGTGTCCATTTAATATTCCAGGAGAGTCTTTAAATGCTTAAAGAAGGCTAAAAGGTTATAAATTGAATTTTTTATTGAAAACAGAGCACTTTTGCGGTATAATGAAGCTAGCTTGTATGGAATTTTTTTTGAATTGTCCAATTGAATTGTTAATTTGATAACAGAAATGTCAAAAGGCGTGCCAAGCCTTTAAATTCCTAATAAAAAATTCACACTTGTATTTTACAAAAGTTTTTTATACGTTTGCGCAATGCAACGATCGTCGACTATTGAAAAATAACTAGTCGACATTTAGAAAGAACTGTATGAATCCGCTGTTTCTAGAATATTTTACTATCTGAAATCTCTAGTCACATTGTTTTAAATTCTGAATTCGTAAACTAATCTCAAATCCATTAACCGAGAACAAGAAAATTATTTTGCGTTTAGCCTAGAGTCGACTTAAGTTGATAATTTCTGATTATTGCGAGATTACGAGTGGACTTGTATGTATATCTGCTCATGGAGGGGGTTGTATACATGTTTTTGGCCGCACGTATATATGTAATAGAGAGAGAGAGAGAGAGAGAGAGAGAGAGAGAGAGAGAGAGAAATTTCATAACTGGGAAGAGGGCAACGTTACTTCTCTCCCTGATTGACAATCAGCCATATCTGCAAGTGCTTTTATCAGCGTAATAATCATTACGCTATGAATTATAGACACGAGTATTGGTTCTCAATTGCGAATAGTGTTGCTCTTTTGGTGTTCCATTGGCGCCAAAAAACGGTACTCTACATCTTAAGTCTTATAAAAGTTCACGTACACCGTTCACCTTTCGGTAAAAAATGAAAGGATTATTATTAGCTATTCCATCGGTTACCTCTCGTACATTAATTATAATGATCGTACGAAGGCTCGTAACAACAAAGAGCTCACATTGTGACAAGTATTCAAGTCCACAATCATTTAAGCAAGGACGTAGCAGCGCATTAGCATCGCCATAAGCTTATAAATATCAATAAGCGTATATACTACGACGACTCGGGATTATGTTTGTGGAACGAGGGTGTGTAAGGAATGGCGTAGCGAGCAGGCCCCGAAAATTCGTCGGCTGCAGCCCAAAACATCTTCTTCAGTCGTTCCTCGACCGTTCGTCTCGTAACCCCCAGGGCCGAGGGAATAGTCCGATTGGAGATTTTATTGCGCATGCGACGAAAGTCCTCCTCTCCATACGAGCCACACGTGCTGATAAAAACCGTTAGTGGGAAGGAGCCAGCGCCATCTATGGAACTATCGATTATCACGGGCTGGAAAGCGATGCGCGAATATATCGAGTGCTAAATTAAGATCGCGTTGTCGAGTTCGTCGACGAAAGTGCCTATATAAGAGTCGAGGTAGCGAGGAAACGACTCCTCCGTTTTGGCATGTGCCCGACCCGCGCTCAACGACGTCCCAAGAGTTTAGCCTACGAATTTAGACATGACGGGGTCTCGAATGCCTACGGCCTTTCATCTACAAAAGTTCCTCGACCCCGTCGTACAGCCTGCCGCGATACTCCAAAGCCTTCGGCACTCGTTTCTCCATTATATATTTTGACACGTTGCGGCACTTTACCGCCGCTCGAAAATTCTCGATATCACGATGACGTATTTCGACGTGTCGTCGTCGTCGCTGAGAGCGAAGCCTCTAGTGCCAATCTTACAACGAGGCTCGCCCGAGTGGAACAGCGTTTAGTATTAACGTTTTAAGTCGCGGTAAAGCTTATGCCGTTACACTGCTAATATCGCAGCATAAAATATACCGTAGCCTGTAGCATAACAACGGCGGTCTCGACAATATACCTACACGTGCACAGAGGCGAGCGCGTTCGCGCGCATCGCGCACACACACACACACACAACACACGCGCGCAAACGCCCGCCCGGACAAAATGAACTAGCGCATTATTTTGTTGTATCTTATTAGTTTTCTAAATTAACGGCATTTATTATACGAAACTCGTTGCTAATTGTGTTTAAGCAATTTATTAATTAGCCAATGCAAGCAAAGAGCCCTGTCATTAACATTACATGTGACACTATAGGCATATCGTTTAAATATAGTTTCATATGAACAAGTTTTGAGCAAAGTTTCATATATATTTCCATGTTAATTGGATTTTCATGGTTAGCATTTTCGTTACACCTACGCCCCGAAGATTTAGCTTTCTTTTATGAAGTTATCTAATTCTTAATTTACTTTAATGATCATGCATAATTATTTGCGTAAAGTTATCGGGGAAGTTTATCACTTGTAAAAGTATTATTGAAGACGGTAAATGAAGTTTTTAAAATGAAATAAACACATTTGACTTTATTTCATTAGTATTAAATCGGGCAGGTGGCTTGGCTCTAATTTAAATTCATAAAGTTTTGAGTGAATCCGTAAATCGATAACTTTTTGACAATATTCAAGATCCAAGAGATCCGTCATTTTTTAAAAGCATGCTTATTTCTTAATTTCACCACCACTTCTTGGATACACATTAAAGAAATTAAAAAGCTGGAGGAAGATTTGTGAAAAGTTTATGTTCTTATGTGAAATGACTTACAAGTATTTGAATAAATTACATTAGTCACACAAACATAAATAGTCGATAAAATCCATAATGAACCGAGTTTAAGATATGTATTAGTAAGAACTCGGGTGTTTTAATGTCATGTACATTTTATCATTGTTAATTATATTAATTATCATTAATATTTTGTAAAAGTCTATTGAACTCAATATTGATACAGTATTTATTTATACTTTTTCGTACGTAACGTCAGAGCAGTTTAAACGATTCTTTTTACATTACAATTGAATGGTTAAAGAAAGCATTCAGAAGTGTGGAGCAGATCTTATTGAATCGTTTATAATCGGCAAAGGAGGATTAAAAATAACAAAAATACGATTTAATTGCTAGGTAATGCGACAATAATAATAAAAGATCATTTCTAATACGTTGCTAGAAATTCGCTATTATCCACGTTGCAATGAGATTTAAAACATTCATAAAGTTATTGCTTACGATGGACAATTTTAAATATACTGCGTCCGCTATTATCCTGCAAAATGATGCATTGCAACTATAGTACTCGTAAATTATAATTAGAAATTTAAGTTTCTAAGCCTATATAATCATAAACCATCTGAATATTGAAGTGGATGCTAAATGTAATCACAATAAAAGAAGAATATAATATTTATTATCATTATAATCTAATAATTAAGGTATAAATGTAGAACGTAATAAGAATGTAATATCGATGGGTGTATTTTTAAATTACAATTTACTTCTGACAAGCTCTTTTACTAATAATATCCATTATTAGTCCATTATTATCTAATGATGTCCGTTGTGGTGCCGATTCAAATGGAATATGTATCTGCTAGTTGATCATACTTCATATTACACAAATGTATTTGATAAATGACATTAATTATATTAAATTTAAATATCCTATTTTCATGTTCTATATTGAAATCTTATAAATCGTTTGTGTCTTATATAGATTTAAAAGGAAATTACGAACAAAGTACTTATTTTTTTAATTATTTGATTTCAAAAGACAGAAATTAGCTGAAAATGTTTTATATAAGATATTATAATGGAGATTTAAGTATAATTTTCCTTTGTAATATACTACGTTTATTATAATCGATAACCTTAAGAAACAATATATATATACATATTGTGATAATCTAAAACTGGAATAGCATCACAAAATAGTAGCTAAAAATATTATATTGCAAATTACGTATTCTCGTTTAATGAAAATGTCTACACTGCAAATAAAATCTTTAGTTTAAGGATTAAAAAAGTCAGTAAAATCCAATCTGGTGAATACAGTGATGGTTAATCTATTCGAACTTTAAGTTTTTAATAAAATTAATAGTTTAACCTCATGGAATATTCAAGTTTAACGAAGTCAACGAATGGGTGGTATAGGTTATTAGAAAGGCTTTACTGACATAACTGTGATTCGTGGATAAATTATTTGAAAGAGATGAAACGTGAAAGTTGAATTTCATATAAATCTCTTATTTTTTCGTTAAAGTATTATTATGAAGTATTAGAAAAAATTGAACAAAATAGAAACTTTCGGTATTAAAATTTTGTAATTTAAAATAAGGTTATATATCTATACAAGATGGATAATATAATTTTCGATAAAGATTTGATTTTTGATATTGGAAAATAGTATCTATATTTTTACTTATTAACTTATCTAATAGTATTTAAGAACGTTTAAATTCTCATTATCGTAGATATAATATTAAAATGTGTCTAAATGATTGGTGTTTTTTTGGTTAAAGTCTAACAATAGATTAGATTAATGGTGATAACACGTTTGAATTAAAAATTTTCTATCTTGTAAACCACACGCAAATATATTTATATGAATATGTAAATTTTCAGTTAAGTACATACGTAAATTATATATATAATTCTCGAATTTGCAAATCCACAAGATCTGGTTATTTAGAATGCGTAACTGTGTACATAAAAAATATGTTATACATATACTTAAGATTGTATACAAATTGTGAAATTAGTAACTATACCATTCAAGTTTAAGTGGTTAGCTGCAATTTAAATAGCATGGTATAACTTGGAATATAGAAAATGTATAATATAAAGAAGTCATTGAAATTATTGAAAATTTCAACTATGTAATTTAAAAATAATCTTTATTATAAAAACAACTCTCCTTTATTAGGAGAATCCGAAAATAACTGAATATTCATTGTTTGTGTTGTTCTTATGAACATTCTAGCAAATGCTGGAAAGAATGCCTATTAAAAGTTTGAATTTTACAATAGCTAATAGAACTAGAATATAGGAAGCAAACTCCTATATTATTTCGCCGAAATGACAATGTATATTAGAAAACAAATAAAGAACTTTATCAGGACAAATTCTGCTCATCAAACACGAATTCGTGATAGAATAGTAAAAATTATCTTATAAAGCTGATATATCATAAGAAAGAATTGTTCAAAATAGTAATGTAAGAATAATTTTTATTTGTGGGAGTAACCGAAGATTTATTTTGTAATAGAGCAGAACTATCGTATCCCATATAAATTGTTTATATTTTATTAGTGGTAACCACGAGATGCATACGCATGCTTGAAATAATTGTATATGTTAAACTGGCAGAGGAAGCGAACATTATATTGGCATTTTTGACTATACTGTTGCGATGTGCAGAAGTACCAAGTGGAACTCAAGCGTTAAATTAAATTTGCACGGTTGACTTTACTAAGTAGTTTAACTTTGGATTTTGGCTTATTTTGAGTAGGCGCTCTCTCTCTCTCTATTTCTTGAAATCCTATTAAATTACTGTCCAGTATAACTACACTTAATGGTTATGGTACCTGTTATAAGCAATTTTTATTCTGCCTTTTATTGTGCCAAAAAGTTTGCTGCATTCCTAGGACGACCCAAAAATGTATCTTGTTGTTATCCAGATATTTCAATATCGCAGTGACGATTTAAATGCGCCGCCGCAGTAACTATGAAACCTGTTTAATCAGTCGGTTATCGCAATTGTATCCGCTTGGTCAGAGTACCAACTATGTGGTAGTCCAGTTTTTACTAACTTACGTAAACCCGCATATGGAGTTTACTGTGATTGCATACGCAGCAACCAGCTGCCTTATAAGAATACAAATCTGTGTACGTAGCTGAGAACGTTAATTATTCGTATTAACTATAATCTATAAAGTTTGATTCAATTTATAAAAGAACCTTATAAAAGAATTATACCGAAAGATAGATATTTAGAGAGATTTAAATGAAAAATCTTATTTTTTATATCTCACTTTGTGATATAAAAATCAAATAGGCATCATAAATTTATAAAATAATTATTAGAGAGCAATATAATCTGAAACAAATTGCATTGATAAAACAAATTTGTTTAAAATTATATTGTAGATATTTTTTAAGCGATATACTAAACGATAAAAATCAAGTTAGTCAGAATGAGCAAAAAATACAAATACACAACACGAAGGAATGCATCGAAGTGTAGTCTTCCGTGATCCATAATCCAGATCTTGTCAGAAACGTAAATTTCGTACCGAACTCAATCACCGAATGGATACAAGATTAACATCTAAGGATGAAAGAAGAATGTAAAGAAGCCGATCGTTCAAATGGAAATTTAGACAAATCTATCAAATCCTCAACGCAGAAGGTTTGTTAAAAGAAAGGTGCGAATATAAAAGTGATTACGGTTCTCTTTAAAACTGCCATAAGTCATAAATGAATCAGACAGGTAGAAAATAAGGAAAAGTCAATTGGTAATATACGCTAATATTAATATCACAAATAAACTTCTTTTCCAAAATAAGCAAATCATATATATATATGTATATATGTATATCTACTGAAATTCGAGCTATTAATAATTTATTTTCAGTTCTTGTCTTAAGTCTACTCAAGTCTTTCAATATCTCGAATCCTACAAATTAATGTTAAAACCATCTACAGTTGCGATCACAATACCTATAAAATAATAATTGTATCATTAATTAAACTTATAAAAATTACATATATGATCAAATAACTATATGAATAAAGTTAATTTGTATAAATAATATATGCACTTGTGCTTGTATGCGTGTATTTTTGATGTATTTTACAGAAGAATTATCTCTCTGTCTCTCTCTTTTTCTCGCTTTCTCTCTGCGTATGAGAAAGAAGAAAAAGAAAGATTTATGCCAGTTCACGTATGCAATTTTTTCAAATAATTTCTAAATAGTTTAAATTCTAAATAGGAAGTTTTACATTACTCAATATTCAAGTATAAAATACTAGTTTTACGGATATATCAATTTTTAGTGATTATAAATTGTTTGACGGATTTCCACAAAACAAGTTTTAATGAACATTTGAAAATAACTGAAAATTTCTACTTCTCAGATGTCATATATCATCGTCGTGTATAAATATCCTTTATTAACTAAATCTTAAATGAAAGGGTCTGCACCGCAGGCGGCTTTCTTCGGTTACAAATGTTAAAAGGGTCTTAAGTCTGTAAAAACCTTAGATAGAGAGCATGATTGTTCTCTTGCTCTCTGACGCTCACATACTGTGCTCAATCATCACTCGCCTCCACTCTCTCTCTCTCTCTCTCTCTCTCTATATATATATATATAACGTACTTTCTGCTACTCCCACTCGCAAGCTATACTACATTCACTGGCATTCCGGGCCAGTCCCTTAAGCCTCTTTTCCCCTCACGTTCTATGCGATTTTAATACATTGACTGTCACTTATTTCCCTCTCCTTCCCGCCCCCATGCACCCACCACTCGATCATACTCAGGCTCGTATGGCATATCTTGCTTACTCATTGCTATGATGTCTTGCAGTATTCGGATATGTGTGCAAGTGTACGCATGCTTTCATTAGACAACTAAATACGAAAATTTAAATAAATACACATAGGCGCGCGCGCGCGAATATATATATATATATATATATATACTCTAGTTGAATATAATTTCAAAAAAATCTAAGCCCTCGAGCGTAGCCATTGGGATACTGGCGAGTAGTGTCGGCTTCGGTTATGATTGATTGCTCTAGTCGAATGGATATTTCCGCTCAGATGATGGGCATAGATGGCATTTATAATAAACCCTGGATGATCCAATGACTTTCCTCGGAATGACCTGGGAGCAGTACTAGGCAGGGGAACTTGAAATTAATATTAAACAAATTTAAAAATTCATTATTACGGATGTTAGATTTTATTTATTTGTTCAACATTATTGTCTTATCTAAATACGATCTTGTAAGTTGAGCCCGGCATCTGCATTAAATGGATTTACATTATGAATGTTATATTTAATTTAAAATTGTTACCATTCACAAAACGACACCAAAGTCTTTTAAGAATAATATTACACAAGTGTTTTCCAAATTTTTTTGGTCATTCTAGACTCTTACTTACCTAGTTAAAATTTATTGATTG
>JAPYYT010007412.1:0-11150 GCA_030522565.1 Ceratosolen corneri | reverse complement strand
TCGAATATTATTTTCATTTTAGTCATTTTTATTTAATAGCGTTATTCATTTTTCTTCAATTTTCACATACATTTTGATAATTCCTAGACAAAAATTAAATTCTAAATATTTTTTTGTCAGAAAAAAATCAGAAATTTATTTCCCCTACTCTATATAATATATAACTCTACATACTATATATAACTCTATATACTATATATTACTCTATATACTATATATAAATATTTATTTAATATATATAATTATTATTTTTAATACTGTAAACTTAACGTTACAGTAAGCAATTAGCGATAAAAGGAGCTCAAAGTCCGAATAAAATTTATTTTAATTGTTAATCGAAATTATTCTCGCATTATAATTATATTATTAATTTCGTATAAGATAATGGCCATTGAAATTTGTATTGACAATTATGTCATTATGTATTTATTTGACGTAGTTAGGTCAACCCTTTTTATCCACAAGTAAAAATATATTTATTCTTCAAATTTAATATTGCCCGATAATAATGTATAAGTAACATACGACAATAGTGTAATAAAAATTATAATCATTTTGTAACATGTAACATGTAGCCACGTGCATTTACACATCTCGAATAATAGAGGCAAATAAATATACAAATTATGAGCTAATTAAGTTGAACCATTAAGAATTCAAATGTTCATCAATCTGCAAATAGTAGAATTGATTGAAACGAAAAGAATCGATGGGTTGAAAATAAATAAGTTAATAGTTAAAAAAAAAAAGTAATTGATCTTCGTATAAAATATTTGATCCACTCGGCTACTCGACCAGATGAATGATATTGCAGTTTATTGTTCTATAATGTAGACGCAGCCATAAGGTATAAGGTGTGCTAATTTATCGAGACTTCCAATATGGCATTTAATAGTACGATATAGTTTTAGAATTCAATCAATGACGAAATTAGAAAATTATTATAATTATTTCAGTCTCCAACCAACAGATACAGTAAGTGGAGTATTCGCAAAGTAATGAAAGCTTCAATTCGTTAAGTACTAAAAGTTCTATTATTGGTTAATATGGCAGCGGAAATAAGCTGGGCGTGCTTTCATTAGGTCACAATCAAATAAAGGTATGTTTGCATTTCGGTGCTAGAGCATGAAAAAGTATCTCCAAGTACATAATGCCTCATCCGAAAGCGTCGAATCATCGTAACGAAATAAGCCGCGCTCAAAAATAAAAGGCCTGTTCATTAAATCGGGTTACCGAAATGCAACGCGACCGCATTCAAAACCTTATCGGAAATGCGGCTGGTCTCGATCTCGCCAAACATTTTTGCACAGCGCAGCTACATTTGGAAGCCCGAGGGCAATCCATAAGAGGACCGAGCCCGGTCCATAAGTCCAGAGTCTCGAGCGAGTCCTCTAATTAAAATTTTTCGACGTGTCATCCGCCCGCCGCACATTTTGGCCGTCCCGAAGCTCCCGCACCGGGGCTTCACAATGGGATCTCCGCCTCCGGATTCCCGGGCTCCCATCCTCACCGCGCGAAAACCCAAGGGTCAAGCTGGAAAAGCGAAAGCCGAGGAAGCCGTGCGTGTGAATGACCCGCGGTACCTACGGATCGTGGACTACCCACGCACCGGAAAGGAGTACTACGCGAGAGACGAGATCCCGCACTCTCCCAAGTTGTGGCTTTCTGCAGCCGAGCCGAGCCGAGGTTTTCGAACTTAAAGGGCGTTTAAGAGAATGGACGATGTCGTGTTGCTCCGCCGCACTCGAACCTCTTTTTCAAACCTCCTCCCCTTTCACCTACCTCGGCGTTTCTTTCCAATCTTCAATGCAGAAGGACTCGTGTCCTGAGGCCGAGGTCACCGGAAAGTCAGAAAAGCCTTCGCGCCCATGACTTGCTCGCATCAATGAAATCGATGACTCTCGCGTTAGATGTCAATTCCTATGAGATTCATTTGCGCAGTCACTGCGGACGCTGGTGAATAAATGTTTTCGTGGTACGACACTAGAAAACGCCGCCATTTAAAATGATTGACAGTAAAATGTAATCTGACGGTCTATTATTGATTGGATGCGCCCTATCCTAGAAAAATTTGAAGACACTTGCATGGATTTATCGGTTAAACTTTTAATGAATAAAATGCGTTAAATCAATATTAAATCAATTTAATAATATTTCAAGGGATTAAGTTATTCGAATTGTTGTTGTAACTGAAGCTGAGCTTGCGTTGCTGAGACTCATTAGAATACAATAATTTTATTAATTGAATTATTTGTTGAAAACCATTGTTTTTTTTTAAATTACAATTTATCATCAGTATTGATCAGATGACTGTTTTTTTATAATGTCTTGTGTTTATAAACAAAATCGAAAAGGATTTTAATAATATATTCATCTCGTTGCATTTTGGTAAGATGTGAATAAATTTTTGAGAAATGCCTATTTCCAATTTTCGTAAAACTATTATTTACGTTATGTTCGAGCAACTGCAATATTGAAAATTAAGTATTGCGCTGAATGTTCATGAGTGTTCATATCAATAATAAGTTTGAAATAAAATGTGAATATTTGAATTTGATATTTTAAATTTTCATTCTTCTAATAAAGCTTTAATTTTGATATCATTTAATTTATGAAAATTTCTAGAAACCGATAGAAACACAAATTACATACGTGAACTATTAAAAATAACTGTTGGAAAAATTTTGATTTTTTGACGCAATTGAAATGTGCACTCCAATTTTATGTGTAAATAATTGCGTACTTGTTTGACACCTAAATATTTGTAATAGCCAATTATCTGTTATTCTTTATTAACCGATAAGAAATATATTTCTATTTTATACACTGTAATAAAAGTAAACCGTGACAGCTTTAATTATCAAATATTAATAAACTGATATTTCTAGTTGTGCCAATTGTGTAAAAGTAAATGTAACATCACTTTTTCAACTTGTAATAATGTATCTTCAACGTCTGCATTATTTAAACTAGATGTATCATTAATAGCATTAGCACAGACATTAGATTCTTGAATTATCGCTAATGAATTACATACGTCTGAATTTTTAAATCACTGCTCCTTTGTATTATCATACTATATTACTTTTATTATCTTAATAATTGTTGGATGGATTAAAGTATTTGAGTAATATTTACCATTTCTTTCCTCGATGTTAAAATTGTAATCCATATTTCTTCTCATATCAACTTTCTTTGTTTTTTACCAACGTATTAAAAATTATCCGTCATGTGATATAAGCTCGTAATGCCGACCGAACACTTATTGCAAGCGGGATTTACGAATTTTTGCGAGTGGCTTATTCGGCCGTTGCCCATAAGTTGATGAAATTTAAGAGCCAAAGGAGGAGGAGAAAGAAGAAGCCGTGACTTGGAAGGACTAAAAAAGTCGTAGCCATGCGACCGTACCTTCTACCTCCATGGTATTACCGCCAATTGATTTGGCACTTTTCATTGTCAACGTGAACAATGCAGGACACGCGCTCACATAAAAGCGCCCATTTTCCGTTCTCAAATGCCGTACTCATCTCTCTCTCTCTCTCTCTCTCTCTCTCTCTCTCTCTATCTCTCTCTCTCTCTCTCTTCAACTTGTTTTTGGCGAGAGACGCGCGCACGCGACACGACTTTGTAAGTGTGTTTCGCATGTTCCCATGCGAATGCTTGTCTCTAAAAGCACTTCCCACGGCTCGAGCAGTTCGCGTTGCCACTTGCGTTTGACAGACTTCATGTTACGTGCATGTTTTATTTTTGCTGTCTTGTCGTTTGTTGTGCGCACTTCACGTGGGCCTTACCTTGCTTTTACTCATGATTCTTTAATATATCTCTAATTTTATATTTAGTACGCTGTTTATTGTATTATGAGAATATTTTTAATTAAGATCGTAGCATCGAAGCGTACTTTAGTTTCATTTGTTTAGAGCATTTTTTGACAATTGTTTTAAGATTATTGAGCTGCGATCTATCGTGGGACGCCTCTGTAATCGCTATATTTTATCGTTGATTTTTCGTAATTTTACGTCAATATTGTGTAATTGAGAGGATCATTGCTAAGCGTTAACATAATGATAACATTATTTTAGATTATAGTCACAAATTAATTGATATGGTGACTTTGAAAGTATCTATTACGTCGAGTTGTTATCTACTTTCGATTCTCAGAATATTATAATGATCGATAAGAAGTCACTTTTGTTTGAAAGGAGCAGTAACATAGTTCAAATACACACATATTAACTAATTAAAAATGTTTCGTATCTAATGAATGCCTGACATATAAAAGTACCTTGATTCGTCATTTTCAAGACAAGTGCAACAAAGCATCATGAACTTTGATCTGATAAATCAATCTCAAATTATATACTTTATTGTACATGAGCATAAGCGCACGAGGTAACATGAACCAATCGAGATTACAACACTTGAATCAATAATAGAGAAATTTCATCTTATCTCCTCTAATATCGACTATTATCACTAGTTAATCCAAAAAAAAGTTCAACTTTTGCATGTTCTTACTAATTGTTATGAGGTGCATTTTCTCAGCATAGACTCTTTGTCGTCATTAATTTTTCATTCCTTTTTTCGATGTGTTATTATAATTCTTGATAAAAACAATAATTTTAAGCCTCACTTAAATAGTACACTATTGTTTATTTTAAATGTTGAAAAAAAAAAGAAGAAAATCAAAGCTTTACGAGATAATAATAAATAATATCTTACAATTAAAGTAATAGCTATAAAGTTCTCATACAAATTTCATGTCAGCTATGAAAATTTTGCATAAAATATTAAAATGAAATACAGTTACGAAGCGCGTTACAATAAATTTGTACGTATTTCATAATTAAACCATAATGAATGTCAGTTACTGTAACGATCGTGATATGATCAAACTTACAAACTCGATTCAAACAAAATTTATTGTCCACTGCAGAATAATTTTTAATTGCAATATTAGTATTGACGTCGAAAATGATGCAACAAACGGATAATAATGCAAATAATGCAATTAATACCATTAATGCAATAATGCAAATCAAACCATCTTGGACAAATCAGTCGCTTTCACGAAGAGGAGCAAAAAGCCACGCAGGGTTTTTCCTCCGTAATCAATCGATTCTCCATATCAATCAGGCTAATGCAATCAGGTTCTTGCGCCGCGTGAAAAAGCCAATTGATAATCGCCTGGTAATCGAATGAGAGAGCATTACGAGGCGATAATATCGATTGGCGATCCAACTGCAATGCCGACTCTACAGCATATCCCGATCGTCCTTTCTCTGCGATTTTTCATCCGCTTGCTTGGACTATAGTGGAAGCACTCGAGCTCGGCTCTGGCATGATCGACAGCTCGGCGTCCCATCCACTTCTAGACACTACTACCTTTTGAAGCAGCTTCTTCTTCTTCTTCTTCTTCTTCTTTTTCTTCTTCTTCCCCCTCTTCCTCCCTTCTTCATTTTCTACCGTCTCCTCCGCCCTCTTCTTCCTCGTCATATACTTGTGATTATGCTCTTTTGTTTGATATACTTTTTTTTATATTTTGAAGTTTGGTTAACTCTTTTTTTTTTTTTTTTTTTTTTTTTTTTTTTTTTTTTTTTTTTTTTTTTTTTTTTTTTTTTTTTTTTTTTTTTTTTTTTTTTTTTTTTTTTTTTGTTTTTATTTTCAGCCTAAGTATACAGTGTCGAGTGCAAATATTTAATGCATAATTGAATAGCGACTATTTGAACTTGTAAATCTACGTGCTTGATCAAACTTTAGGCTCATTTGTTAATACTTGTTCGGGTAATTATTTTTCTAATAATGTAATTCTCGATGATTTATTGTGTGATAATTTAATTATTTTTCATTTTTATATGATTTATCGTGAATTATCCAAAGAGCTTTCGCTACGTTAATGATTCGAAGCATTCATTGACTTTCTGTTTCAAATGTATTGCAAATGCTCGGTGGGGCTTATAAAGAAGAAATCTCGCAAAGCACGTAATGCATCGCTCGAGTGCTGTGGTTCGTTCCTCAAGGGCTCTTCACAAAGTGAAAACTGAGGACTGAAAATCAGCCTCCGCACCACGTAACGATAAATTCCTCTTGCATGAGTCATAATCTCGCATCTTGCTTGGTCAGCATTTCCTTCCCGCCTGCCGAAACTGCGATATGTCGTTGACTCCGCGACCGCGCATAATACGCTCCTGACACTCCCCCACCCCCTTTCTCTCGCACACTTCTTACCTCCCGGCTTCTCGAGGGCTACACGTGCGCGCCCATACACACTCATGCGTTACATACCTGCCTACCTGAATGCCTCCTCTCCTGCACGCCACGCATTCGCAATCACTAATTCTCTTTCTCGCTTGCTCGCTCGCCCCGCCTGACTCTCCTCGTGGCGAGGAGACGACGGAGCAGCCGAGCGCGTGGGATCGCGTCTGGAGAGCCACGACCGGTGGCCGAGACGTCGTGGAAGGGGATCGGTCGTCAGGGCGTGGGTAAGATACGAGGAAAGGGGAGAGGTGGAAGGTAACACCAGTAGTTACTCTCCGGTTGTAAGAGCGAGACAACGAGACAGAGGCTATTGCTCCCTCTCTTCCACTTCTCCTCTACCTCTGCTCCTGCACATAGTCGACTTTGTTTTTTCTTTCTTTCCTTTTTAATTTCGTCGGCTCTCATCTCCGCTTTCGAAATGTTGCACCTTTTGATTTTTTCGCCGATTTCGGGGATACTCTCGCCCGCCACGGGAATTCAATAGCTCGAGAGACTAAATTCGACCTCCGCTTTCGAGTCTTTCTGTTAGCTAACTGCCTCCGCGCTTATCCAATGACCCACGAATTATTCTGCTCTCGTTCTTATTGAATAAAACTATGAATTGACAGCTTTCGTAGGTTATACTATTGTGTTAAAATTATTAATTGAAATTGTTGAATCAATTTAAAATTAGCGGCTGCTCCGCGTCATTCAAAATTCCAATACGTAAGTTCTCTCATTTCGATTAAAATAAATAATTTACTGGATCTTTTTATCAGGGAGCAACAGGTTACAAATAACTTAAATTAAAAATCTTTGAAATTTAGCGGAAGATAAAAATCTAAATCAAACTATAAAATGCTAACAATGCGTTGAAAATGAATGCCACAGCGTTTAAGGCCCTAGAGTCCTTAATTTCTACATATTCATAGAAAAAACCAGCTTTAAAAGTACGAATTATATATATGATCTAAATTTAGCTCAATGGAACCTTGAAACGTATAATTATATAATGTAATACCATTTTCAAATAATATTATTGCAGAATGATCATCGGCTATAATTATTAATAGTCTACGTCTTAAGTAAATTGCGGTCATTTAATATCCTTTGCTTATAAAGCGAATATATTGATTTTCAGTAATAAATAATTTAGAAAGTGCGTATGTTTATTATGTATGCATCTGTTACTGTATGACTTGAGTTTAAGAATCGTATAATTTTTACTAAGTATTGACCAATACAATGTGATTCTACGATCATGAATTTCGTATTTTTAGAGTAGGTAGATGATTCATTTTTGAAAAAAGTATCGCATAACATGATAATTTTATTGAATTTTAATAATTAGAATTTAAAAAAAGTAAAAAAACAAATATAATTCAAAATACGATAAATTACTTATGAAATACGAATAAACAATAAATTTGACATAACTCCTGATGTCTTAAGTAATATTTCTAAAGTTAAACAAAAAATAATTTTTAGAAAATCCATGTACTTCATTTCTGAGGGCACATAGTTCAAGTCAGGTGGCAGAAAGAAGCTAACACACAGATAAATTATTGCATTAACCGACAATCATCACACGTACGAGCATATCAGTCGCGCAATCCAGGAGAGGTACAAAAGTCGACAAAATAAACGCATCAGGTTGAGTTAGCAGCCATTTTGGCCCCTGGATAAAAATTTCGCTTTGGTAGATGCAGACGTTCGTCCCATATTCCATACATATTTATCTAACTGCAAGTTTCGTGGTATGTACGTCTACGACTAATCAGAAAGAGGTGGATGGATAGATAAATAAATAGGTGGATAGATGGGGAAATAGATAGAGATAAAAATATATAGATACGTAGATAGCTGGATAGATAAACAGATAGATAGATAGGCATATATACATATATATATATATATATATAGGAAGAGAGAGAGAGAGAGAGAGAGAGAGTTACGTATCCGATATCTTCGGAATGGAGCATAGGTCTCAAGTCCAGGGCATCGGCGGTTGAACGCCACGGGAGGTTCGACCATAACAGACGTGCGGAAGATAGAGAGAGAGAGAGAGAGAGAGAGAAAGAGAGTGATACGGTGAAAGAGACAGAGAGCGGACATGGCTTGAACCTGTCTTCGCGCATTCAAGTCTCTGCCGTATGAAGAAAGACAAAGAGAGGTAGAGATAGATAGATAGGTGTGCTCTGTGTGCGTGTGTATGCCTGAGAGAGGGGGAGAGAGATAGATAGATAGATAGATAGATAAATAGATAGAGAGAGAGAGGGAGAGAGAGAGAGAGAGAGAGGGAAAGAGAGAGAGAGAGAGAGAGAGAGAGAGAAAGAAAGAGAGAGAACTGGCTCGAGGGCCCACCTGCATTCCATCAAGCGCGGCTACTCGTGGGAGGGGCAGAGGAGGCGGGGGAGTGGCCCTTCTTTCGGGTCCACCAGGATCGAATACGCCCTCGGTTGGACCCTGGCCCACGCGCTTTTGTTCTCGCTTTGTTCTCTTCTATCTTTCGTTCACTCAACCCCTCGACGGACTTCGACCCGTGCGAAATTTACAATAGCTATTAATGAGATACATATTTTAACCGGGAATCGACCCATTCGTGCATGAAATTCTTGTTTATTAAGAAGAGTATTTGTGCAATTGTACTGTTTTATCGCTTATGAATACTGCACAATTCTTTTCGCGTTGATTTAGAAGCTAGCGGTCCTGTAAAATGCATGCGCCTCGAATTATTACATCGATTTTACCTTCAGGACTCATTGGAACTGCATATCATTGCGTGTGAGAAATGTTAAACAGCAATGCAGTAAAATAAAAACTTTCACATTTCATTCGTGTTGAGTAATCTTCACCGTTTAGTTAAATTGTTGTCTCGAAAGAAACAATAATCGATAGAAATAGATTTATATGGATCGGCATTATTCAGCTGATGTATGCAAAAAAGATTTACGATAGTTTAGCATCAGTTTTGATTTTTAATTAAACATAGCTTAATCCTTTATAATATATAATATCATTTAATTTGAGAAATTTTCAGATAATATTTCCCTGCACACATTCGTTGCTATACCAATTATCCACAAGTATTTCTTCAACGAATGCATAAAGACAATATGTTTGAGGGAAAAAAACGAATTCCTTTTTTCTCTCTTGCTCGTACTTTCATTCTGTCTTTTCAGTACTATCTTTCTTTATCCCTTTACCTTGTTTTTATTTAAACTTTCTGTTCCTTGCTCCTCCATTCTACCTTTCTCTTTTGATTTTATGAGGTCCATTTTTAAGATTTTTGGGCCTTACGAAGGATGACGCTCGTTGTTCGATGAATAATGCTTTTTTCTTTGTGCAGGCATCCTTTGTTTTGGCTTTTTATGTATTTTTTTCCTCTTAGCATTTCGTTCCTTTAATACGTAATAGCAAAGTGAGTAGTTTTTGGAGCAATCCTGTTTCTTTTTCAATGATAGGCTGCTCCGGATTATTAGTCTGATGGATAATAAGCATTAAATTAAACTAAACACTGCATCCAATACATCATTAAGCAGTGTTTGGGATTCTTAGTTGCAAGTGCTAATTTCGATAGTTTTATTCATTTTGTAATAGTTTCCTATAAAACTTATTATGTTGGAACATTTACTTCGCGCTACGTATTTCTGTATTTAGTAATTAAAAAAATGTGTAGTTATAATGCACCACCACACACTTTTCGTAAGTACATTACAATTCGAGCCTAATATTCCTAAATCCGTGGCAGTTTGTAATTATACCCTTTGTAATTATTAAATATCGAAATCTATAGTAGTCTGTAATAGTTTGGAAAATCTATTTACAATACGTTGTCTTTAATTAAAGTTATTTACATTCTAGCTATTATTTTGCATTGAATTATCAAGCACGCCTTTATAATCTAGGACAATATGACATAACTAATATGAGATAAAGTTACAGGACGCTAATATAAGCTCGCGCAATTATCAGCAAACAAATTATAATTGACGTGTAAATTTTATCTAGCAATATTTTCCCATGGGTTTTCGTACCCACAAAGCGAGCCGAGCTTCAAAAGCGCCTACCCCTGATAAATCGTCCTAAATTAATGTTCGCTTTCACTTGTCTCCGGGGCTGCAGCATGAAAAATCACGGACCGTCGGTCGAACCACGTCCTACGACGCCCTTAGCCATCTAAAATCCATCCCACGGCGATCGCGCAGAGGCGCCACGAAGAAGCGGAGCGGAATCCGACTAGAGACAACTGCAGGGTAGATGATCCCGGGTGGAATACGGTAGCACCGACGGGCCGAGAGATACTGTAAGGAATGGCCTGGGGCGCGACCGGAATTTTCAGCTGGTCCCAATGGGCTGCCTATATACTCGGATGTCACGGTCCTTTCTCCTCCTCAAGACCTTCCGGAAACGTCTCTCGGCCACGATTTTCCGCTTTTTATCCGCTCGCCCTTTTTCTTTTTTTGGTACCCTCTGGCTTCTCCTCCGTAAATGATTATCTTTAATAATTTAGCCGCGGCTGTAATTTCAGCGACTTCGGGTGGTCTCTATTAACCGTGCCACTATTATTGGGCGCTCATGAACTTATCGGGATGCCACTATTAACGACCTCGTTGCTCGTATATTTTATGTTTGGCCCTTGTGGCCTTTCCCACTTCTCCGCGACGTCCTTTCGATTTTTAATATTTCATGCCTGGAGGGACGCCGAAATTCATTGTGCACGGGACGAAGGATCGCCGACTTATCGTATTCTTAGAATTCTCATTTGCTTGCATGTGCTGGGCTATTTTTATGAAATTCTTCAAGATCTATTGTTTATAGTATGCCTACACCTCGCAACATAACGCCTTCGAGGACCACGCGTACCTTTTGTATTAAAGGTACGAGCAATTATACCGAATATTATTGTCTTAATT
>JAPYYT010007353.1:0-11311 GCA_030522565.1 Ceratosolen corneri | reverse complement strand
CCCCACCCGCACTCCGCCTCATCCCATTAAAAATCGGCCGCCCCGACGTTCTCTCCGGCACACGTCGCTCCTCCTCCCCGTCCCCTAACGGTTCCCTCCGCGGCCACACGCACGCTCAGCACATCCCGTTAGTGCCCTCTTCCCTCCCTTTGTTCCCGGCACTCTCGTCACTCCATACTCCTCGGCGGCCTCAGATACGCGAGTCCCCGGCTGTTCGCCACACGAGCCCCGCGGACGCAACGCCCGGAAAACGATCGCCCGACTTCCTCCGGCTGAGCGACACACGGCCAAAGCCAATCCCACCCTCGCACACGCACACACGCCTCGCTCCCTCCGCCTCTCCGCTTTCCCGCCGATCGATTACCGCAGGCCGCGCGCGCACGGCTCGCCCCTAGTCTACCATTCCCAGCTTCTTCGGGTCATCTCGAATTTTCGGCCCCGAGGCGCAAGAGCATAAGGGACGCCACGAGCTTCTCCATCGGTCCATTCCCGACTACCTCGAGCCTCCTCGTTCTCCCCTTCCCCGGCCAATTATTATTATCGACGGCCTATTGGGATCGCGGCGAGTGCTCCCGCGGCCTTCGGCATCCACTCGCGTCGGCCTTCTCGCGCTCTCATTTACATTGCTTAAGATGACCTTCTGCGCAGAACGTCCAGGGCGCCAATGGCGAGCGCATTAATTTATACAGGACTCGTTTTTCCAGCGGGGAGGAGGTCGCGTGACGCGCGGATGAGGGAGCGTAAGGACAGCATAAATTAGCGGCCGGCCTTACCCGCGAAGCATTTAATAACACGCATTTGGAATTAATTAGCAATGCGGGCGTTTAAGAAGGAGCGCGGCGAATAAATCAATGGCAGTCGAGGAAAAAGGGGCTGTCGGTTGACGGCGAGCGAGACGCATATCATCTCGTTAATTACTCGGCTGGATATCGATTGATTGCATTGTGTGCTGAGGTGTCTGGTTGAGAGGCTCGATAACCCTGGCCTCTCAAGATGGCAGCGATCGCATATCCGAGACTAATACTAGCCGATCCGAGTGGGCGAGGGACGCCTTGAATTTTCTGCGAGTGCGCGTAAAATTTGACGAGGGCAGGCAGCGTCCGCTTGCCGGGCCATAAACGAAGCGCGCGCGCGCGTGCAAAAAGTAACGGCAAGATGAAAGGCGCAAGTGACTCTCATCCGGCGGATCGGCTGTTAATGCAGTTGGTTGGGGGGTAGGGTTGGAGCTCTTATCGACGGCATCCTCGTTACGGACAGCCGAAACAAGCAGGCGCAGCTTTTCCCGGCAAGGGTGGCAAGCACCAGCCGGTCCTCCGGGGCCAAGGTGCCCTTAACTACGGCTAATTCGCGAGATTACACCCGAGCGACGCCAAGCGCGGCCTCCTCCCCATCCCCATCCCCCCACCCACGCCCCCGCCCCGCCCCAGCCGTCAACTAAGTTAGCCCGTTTCCCCGGCCAAGCGAACCTTAGCTTTCTGTGCGAATCAAAACTAATTTATCACGGCCCGTCACAATTATTAATTGAGCATACTAATATCTTTAGAGATACAAAGTTCCCGTGGACTTTGCGCGCTCGCTCCTCGGACTTTAAAGCACAAATTTAAATGTAAATGTGAAGGATGCGCGCGTGGATACAACCGGTGAAATATCACAAAAGTTTCTCACTTGCTCTTGCCACTTTTATATACTTTTATATATATTTACGCAGCATAGGTCTCGGCATACGCCAACAACTGCGTCGCGCGTGCCTCGTTGCGTGCGTGAGTGGGTGCGTGCGTGCGTGCGTGCGCCTCATCTAGGTTTAGGTGCCGATTAATTGCAATGGGCAATTATCGAATTTGCGTGGGTCACTGTAGCATTAAAAATTTGCGGATAATTCGCTTTGAGCTTAATCGGCTCTATTGTCCGGGCGACATGATTTATTATCGGGCGAATAGTGTCATAGCGCTCAAACTTTTCCAACATCGGCACATTCATTATTGCTCGGCGACAGCAGCTATTTCGAACGAAACTGACCTGCACTTTGCCATCCACTTTGCTTTCCATAAATCGCATTTATTCGCAGATTGCGCCCGGCGATAATAAAGAAATACGAGCTGACAGCCGCCTCGATTAAGTCCCCACGCGAGGCGACAAAAATGAATTACCGATTAGCGACGGCACTTTGCGCGATAAGATCGGCGCCAACGATCGTTACGCACCGCCAGCCTCGCCCGCAGAAGCCAATGGCAGAGCGCAGCGCGGATGCTTTTTATTGCCATCTCGAGATCACTTCCTCCACGATGTGCATCGTTATCGGCGATCCCTCGAGCCCCTGGAGGATTCGCCTCGCTCGGAAACCACATCCGCGGAGAATCGGCAAATCAGCTTAAAGTCAGGGCGTCCGATCGACTCGACTACTTAAAACTTATTCCTACTATCCACGTCATCGACACCGCCCCTTCTCGCTCTCCCTCTCTCTCACTCGCACCAAATCACCCTAGACTCACCTGCCCATCGCCAGCCTCACCTCCTCCTTCCTGAACCACCTCCACCTCGGCCCACTACCTCCAGTTCGCATCCTCATATCCGCTGTGCCATCTATCGAACTCGGTAATATATCGCCTCGGTGCTACGACGAGAGCCCGACTCCCCGGCAATTAATCAAATTGCCATAGAAATTGATTTACATAATGGCGCATAATGGTCGTGGCGAGGCATAAGCCTCTTGCGCAACAGCCTCTTCCGCTTTGCAATGACGCCTCTTTGGGGAACAACTCGGCTCTCTTGGCGCTCCTGGCCATTTGCGTGCTGACGCGGCCGATTTGAATTGCGCGTGAGAGCCGAGTAGTTGCCGAATAAATTTGGTGATTTGGCAGGGACTGTGTAGAGCCAAGTGATTTTGTAAGAATTGGACGGATTGGCCGGCCGTCATTGACCTTGCGTTCGAATAACGCGACCGTTATTCAAACGGCCGCAGGTGATAAAGCTCCACGTCCACGGGAAATAGCGACGGTATTGCGTATCTAGCGGGAGCTTAAGTAACGCGTAAGCGGAGGCAATAGAGTCCGTGACGAGGTGACCTTGAAACTTGTCGGTGGCTCCGAAGGAAAAGGCAGCTTTTCGGATGAAGGGTAAATGGTATTGGAAGCGCAAGTGCGTATGTGGGATGAGATTGGGGTTGGGGCCCAACGTATGAGGCAGCGCAGTTTCCCAGCCCGCGGAAGGGGAGGAGGAAAGCGAGGAGGCGCGCGATTAATCAGAGCCAATTGGCCTTGGCTCGCGTCACGCGCGCCACGTCCGGCAGAATGGACTCAATCAAGGGACGAGCTCCCGTCTATGATTATTAGGTTCGTTGGGGTGAGGGGGTGAGGGGGGTGGGGGGTGTGCTCACCAGGTCGAAAATTCGTTAGGACGACCGCAGAGTGGGCTCGGTGGTTATAATTGCAGGGGCAGATGTGACTGGAGGCTGGATTAGCTTTTGTGGATGGTCGTGGACGCCTCTTGGGCTACTTTCTCGCTTTTAAGTTCCTGAGGGGGGGCGGCGAGGTTTTCTGGTGGAGGCGCGTGGTTGTCGTGGTGGTGGTTTTGTCGGGTGTAAAACTTTAACTGCCCCTGTTATTATTGTTAGTCCGTTTGCTTACTTTTGTCTCGGCAGGCACTCTCGCCGGGGGTAAGGGCAGGCTTTATTAATCGCACGGCATTGTTATTCCGGTTGGGGTAGAGCCGCGAGGTTAGCCAGTTGAGCCGAAAGTTTAAGCGACTTTGGGCGATGACTCGGGCAAAATCTATCTTGTGGCTTTTGTTTTCAAATCCTATGCAATGCGACTTATCGAGGGAGGCAGTGGAGGTGGGCGGCATCGCCGCGGGCGAGATTTAATTTTGCGAAAGGTACAAGAGCCTCCGCGAAGCTCGTTATTTATTAGGACGTGGTTTTTTTTAATTTTGAAGAGAGAGAGAGGGCAAAAAATGTATCCCCAATTTGCTGGAAGGGAGTGAGGTAAACGTAGCTCGCCACCTTTCATCAATGATGAATTTTATGAAAGCCAAAAATGCTTTATGATACTGTCGGTTTACCATAATAATCGCGAAAGCGGCTTTACTTTTGCCCATAAAGCCAGAGTGAACTTTGCGCAAGACCGAGGGAAATATATATATATAACCTAGGGTGTAAAAAATTAACGAGCCTCTTAACTTACATTTCATCATCTTAAATTCGCAAGTGAACACTATTCGGTTAGATTGGCGTAATTGATCGTAATTGTTGGGCGGCTTTCACTTGAAAAATAACTGCTCACACGCTACGGACGTAAAAAGTTGCTAATTGCTCATTTTTCATGTCAACGATTTTCAAACGCGAATGAAGTTGGCTGGAGTGCGCCTAATAAGAGGCCAAGTTTCCCTTAATCGGCGTAAGTGCGCTCGAGCCTTGCTTGTATAATTAATCGAGCGGATTCTCGTCAATGCTTCCTTGCTTCGCGCACAATTGCAATAACGCAACGTTCCGCTTCGGCTCGTGCACCTCGATTGGCCCCGATTGCCCAAAAAAAAGTAGCACGGAGCTAAGATGGAAGGGAAATGGTGGTGGCCGAGACTCGGAGGGAGAAGCGTCACTTCCCGTCAACATTCACATTGAATGCGCAACGATGAAAACCAAGGGTAATCCAAACTCTGCTATCTCATTTTAATGGAGAAAATTCTTTCGTGACACGCCAAATATAATGGACACCTCCCCCCACCCGATCGATCTCACCCCGCCACACCCTCCCCACCGGTCATAATTTCACGAGGGCAGAGACGAATTTGGAGCGAGTGTCGTTTGAGCTCTATAAGGGGGATAAAAGGCGGAACGAAAGAAGAATAAGAGAGCTTTAAACTAATTGGAGTGATAATTCACCAAAGAAGATTTAAGGCGGTGCTAATCGCCCTGAAGATAAATTTCCACTCAAAACACACTTGAGGCAAAGTTCGAGATAAATAAAGTCCACGAGAGAGAAGCAATTTCAATTGAATTTACGCCAGAGCACAACTATCAAAACAATCGACATCTACGCGGCTTCGATGCTGGACTCGGCGACATTTAATTCCCTTCAGCGCACACTCCTCTGCGCAATCCACGGGAATTAAAATGCCCATGCGACTCGGCTTCGCCCATCCAGACTTTTGCGCAGCTCCCACAGCCCACCGAACACACTCGACTCGGCTCCTCGAAGAAACGACGTCGAACAAGTCCTCCACCGCACTCCACTTGCACTCCACTTGCACTCCACTTGCACTCACCGGGGGGGGAGTGCGAGTTTTCATGTGCCAGCGCTAAACAAAGGAACGCGAAGCCAATCCTCCAATAATCCAGAACATCTTGAGGCGCGAGCGCAGCCTCGCATCCATGAGATCCAAGGCAATTGGAGGGGAGGTCAAGCCGTCGGACGTACGTGCAGGACGTGACATCGTACTTTTGCTTGTCGCCGACGCATGCGCACCCGCGCGCACTTATTTCGCTGGCATTGGGTATTAGTCTAGTTAGCTGCTGCAGGAAACTTTTCCTTTCCACGCGCATCAGGAGCGGCCACTAGGTTGAGTGAGCGCTTACGCGAATATGAATCTCCATAAAAGATTGGCCGTAAAAGCACAATTACGCAAGTGCCGCGACGCCTTTCGCCTTTCTCGCTTCCTCTAAAAGCGCTCCTCTATATTGCCGCCGTTAAAGTTACGAGTTCAGGGTGGCTGCTTTTGTGGGGGGGGGGGGGGGGGGGGGGGGGGGGGGGGGGGGGGGGGGGGGGGGGGGGGGCGTTAACACGTCACGCTCAGCAGTGCCAATTATCAGTCACAGGTGCAACGATCGAGCGGCCTCCAGTTGCCCGCCACTCGCTTTTCTCGGAACGGAAATCAAGGTTTAGGTGGCTGTTTAGGTGGCACTTGAAGCAGATGCAATCGGGCCAACATCTTATATTATTGATGGCTCCATCACTTCCCACCCACATTCATCTTCATTTGCGGGCTTATCGATCTACCAACTTTATTATACGTATTGCATAATGTATTGCATATTGATTATGCAACGTGCAGTGGGGGGGTGTAGAGGGGCGCGTCCGGACGAATACGATGAACGTTAGTCGGGGATGTGGCTATGGGGATAAATTTCTTTGGAAGAAAGAAAGAGAATGCGCGGCTGTGGCTGGGAAGGAAGAATCTCGTGACATTATGGCCTTATCAGGGGAGCTATTATTGTCCGTATCGAGTGAGCGATCGCAGCGAGCGTTGATTTTAATTTTCGATTCCTTTTTCTTTTGGCTGCAGGCCATTACGAACGAGTGAATATTTCGTTGGAAGCGTAGGTTCGCAGGGTAGGTCGTTGGATGGGCAAAAACCTATCTGGAAAAATACGTCTCACCAGAAGCTTTATGTCGGCAATTAAGTATACAAGTACGGCCTCGTCTCGTAGAAATAACGGTTTTTCAACTTATCTACTTTAATTAGACGATTAAGCTGTCCCTCTTTCGTGCCAGGATAATTAAGCCTCACTATTTATCGACAGCGAGTAAACAGATGAGATAATCAATATTACATCAGTTGAGAATACCACCACATCTACTGCCACTACTACTACTTGCTGCCACTACTACTAACACTATTACAACCACCACCACCACCTCTTCCACGGCGGCGGCAGCAAAGACGACAACAGCCACGACGACGACGACAACGACAACAACAACAAGAGCAGCAAGAGCAACAAGAGCAGCAAGAGCAACAACAGTAAGGGTAATGATTTATCGTGGGTGCTGGTGATCGTGGAGGCGCGCGCGCGAAATTTCTTCTCTCGAGGAATGTAAGGTTTTCGTTCCAGGAATCAATTAGCCGGCCCTCGCCCCATTTACTTGTCCAACCGAGCTTGCAATGCATGCTGGCATCATGATTTTTAAATCCCACGAAAGCCCGACCCACACCTCGAAAGCAGCTCGAAACGTTGTCATTCCGTACAAGTCGCAGCACGGCCTCGGGAAAAGCCCCGCGCGAATCTAATTGGACGGCTCGTCCAGGCGGAAGATGCGTCAATCCGGGCGTGAAAGCGCTTTCCCGAAATGTAAAATCGCGAAATGCATGCGAGAGCCGCGCGTACGAGATCCAGGCGGCGGATTCCTTTGTGTTTGCGTGTGGCGAGCCGAATCTCCGATGGCGGAGGAACGATTGTGGCGCTCGGCATGTCCGCAGCCGAATGCCGGAAAAGAGGAAAAGCCGCGCGTCCAGCCACCAAGTATACTTCTTCACCTCGCGCCCGTCTCAACTTTACGGACGAGGAAGTCCTCGCTGCTCCAGCTCTTTTGATTGCCGATCGCGATTCACCTCGCGCCGCCTCATATGCATATAATAATAACGGCTCGGCCAGTGATAATGGGACTCTTGGATGGGAAATCCGCGGCTGGGCCGTCGAAGCGATGGTTTTGTTGGGACCGTTAGGTAAAGGCGCTGCGGGTGTAGAAAGTTTTGGCCGGCTCGTGGAAGTTACGTGGAAGTTGAGAAGATACGTTAGCGCGGGGCCAGCGCCCTCGTCACTTTAGAAAGGTTCGTGTTTTGTCGGGGGAAGGTGGTGGGGGTGGAGACGCGCGACTGCCGTCCGATTGTGGAAAATAATTCGGGAGGTTAGGAGGCGAGTGAGTACGCGTTTTACGGGGCATTAGCGGCATTGGTACCTCGAGCACTTATGGATTCGTCAAATAGGCTCGCTGTAATGGCCTGTCCGTAGCCAACAGGTAGCCAACGTAGCCAACGCGCGACATATTCCTTTGGTAAATAAAACATTGTACAAACATGTAGTAGTTGTGGGAGGTGGGGGAGGCCGGGGGACGAGGTTCCGTTGGACTCGATCCAAAACTAATGTAACTTGGGCGAGCGTGGGGGATCACGTGGATATATAGTGCGCTTGGCTGTCTAATGGAATTTCATTGAAAGAAGAAGGTTCGTGACAGCCTACTTCCAAATAACTGTAAATATTAATGTTTTGCAATTACAGGTTCTGGTGGGTGAATTACAGGTGGGGTGTGAGGCTGCCACCCCGGCAAGATCTCGAATATTTCTCACCGTAGCTAATCGAGCCAATTCCTTTCATAAGTAGGGAGGCCCCGGCCACATATTGTCATAATTATTCCAATTAATTAAGACACGATAGAATTACCACTGCCATATCCTTTCTTTAAAGCAGCAACGCGTCAGCTTATTCAAGGATATGTGCTCCGCATGCGAACGCGTATGCCACGATGCACGGATATTATGCGCGTGTCGCACGTAATTTGTGTTGTGTAACAATTACGATTCCTCATATTTTCCCAACCGAGCTGCTGCGCTTGGCAATAGTTTCATTATTACAATGTACTTACGACTGCCACTGTAATTAACGTCCAGTCGTGTTAATAATGCGAGCTCGGGGCGAACTTTTTATCTAAAATGTTTGTTTCTCGGAAAAATCAATGGCTCTAGGTCGGCTCAAGGGCACATAACTTAACTACCATTTAATAGTGGTACACGCACAGTACATGTGCTTATCAAATTACAAAACCATATTCAATCCATAAATAAAAAGAACGTCCGTCGTAAATGGTGAAATTATCGTTAATTGGTACTTTATGGTCATTGTTACGTAAAGTCATTGCGTTATTATTGGTTGGAGGTAAATCGCCAGTAAAAAATGTAATTCATTTGATTTGTAAAACAGCGAGTAATGTCCCACCAAATTACTTGGTCTCCCGTAGTATTGACAATTTATTGTCTTTTATCGTTCGACATTGCGTTCAAAATAAACTTCTAAACGTATTGTCACCATTGTGACTTTGACAATAAATCTTCGGGTACAAACAAAAAAAAAAAAGGAAAGCAAGTAAAACGGTGGAATTTTTTTAATTTATAACCGTGGATTTTCAATACCTAAACCTAAAGTCCAATGTATTCGGAACGAAAAATATCTTATTATGATGCTGGCAAAGAATATGCCGTCCTACAATAGAATACGTCTAATTAAATTTACTCTTATCTTTTTCATTCTCATTATGGAGTGAATATCACAATAGAGACCGTTAAATTCCTAGCACTAATAATACTAACAACAACAACGACAACAACAACAACAACAACAACAACAACAACAACAATAATGACGAAGACAATTATAAAGTTTAGAAAATTGTCGCTCAACTAGCTTCTTTTTCTATTAGAAATACGAATCAATATATCTTTCCCATAACTACTTAATTGAACAATACGAAACATTTGCATAAGTAAACGTGGGCGCGCGGCATAAATTTGTCCTCGGAACTGGTGTGGGCTGACGGATTTGCCAACGAACAAACGTATTTTTATGTAAAAACTACCTCGTCTTATTGCACTTCGGTTCCAGCATCTTTGAAACTATGCGATAAAAGTTTTTCTGTATCTCGTCCACGCGATTTTCATACGAGATACCATTATCTACGTACGTGCTTTCATTAGCTTTTGCGTGCGAACTGTTTGACCAAGCATCTCCATTCATTAGCTAATTAACCAACTTTCTTTTCAATAATTCTCTCAAAATAAAAGACAAGCATTTCCAAAAAAAAAAAGCGGCCTCACGTGGCAACGAACGCCCAATTATCTGGCAAACTTAACAATCGCGACCAATTCTCCTTTCAAATTAACTCCCTCCATGTCATTTAGACGCCTACTTGCGTAGCCTTCCTTATTAAACCTTATTCAGCGTCAAATTTACTTTCCGCCCGATCGACCAGCTCCTTGCCAATGCATTATATAGGCCGTAAGAGGTCCTCGAGCCAAATTGCCAACGATTTTTCAAGAGCGAGATAAAGCTGTGAAAAAGCGGCGGGCCAAAGTAGCCGGCCATGGATTACTCGAGCCCTATTAATTAATGCTCGCGGGTTTAAGTCGATCGAACCCTGTGCATTGAAGCGAGAATCGATAGTCGGCCTCTTGCTCGCGATGCCACCCTCAAAAGCGCGAACCCCTTGGCTTTTAATTCGTCATTTTAATCGCCACCCCCGCGCGAGGCCACAACCTCTCGAGTAATCGTCAATTAAAGCGCATCGGACGCTCCGCCATAACTCACAATACGACTGACAATTGGGAAATAAAGCTTATCGCGGCCCGCCCCGACCCATCACGTCCGACATCGCTGCCACATACCCCAATAACGGCAATCGACGCAACATGCCGCGGCATCCTCCTCGCCCTCCTCCTCCTTACTTCTTTATCGGCTCGCGACGGGGACGGGGACGGGGACGGGGCGGGCTTGTGTGGCGGCCGTGGAGAGGGGGATAAATTTCGTGGGACGTCGCTCTGTCCTTCTCCATCTCCTTGGAGCGCGCGCGCGCGCGTGCCGATGCTCCCGCAAAGAATGCAAGAGAGAAAAGCCTGGCGACACTTTGGTTGCTCGCTCGAGCCTCGTGTCGCCGCCGCCGCCGCCGCTTTATAATAAACAACAATAGGGCCGCGGGTGTCTGTCGTTGCGCTCGTTACGCGGTGCACTCGGAGGCGATGCGTCGGAGTTGAGCATCGTTGGCGGCAGCTTTGTGTGGGGAAAAGCTTGGGGCCGCGGCTTATTATTACGCTAAGAACGTGGAAGCGCGCGTACCAGCGAGACTTTTTGGAGCTCTCGGGGCCGGGGAGTCCGGGCAGTTCCTGGGGGCCTTTATGCAAAGCGCGCACTAGTCGACTGTTTGTCGATGGGCAGGAGGGCGGCGCATCCGTGTTCGGCTCCTCCGGCGGATGATAAACACTGCGGCGATGACGAGCCTCGTCGTCGTGCGAGGTACGGGGCTACTAACATCGGCTGAATCCCGATTCCGTAGGCATCACACATCGCCGGCAACTTGGCGCCGACACCCCTCGCGAGCTACCCCAGTGTGACTGCGTCCCGATGCTCATCCCCGATACACTTTCCCGTCTCAAGACTCGCGTTATCCAGCGCACTCTCTCTCCCTCTCTCTCTCTCTCTCCCTATCAACTACCATCACTCTCCACGCACTCTGCTTGCGTATCCAGCGATGCGTAAGTGACGCGCACGTTTCGTAGGAGGCTCGGGTGACGCCGGCCGAGGGCGAACTGAGCAGCGAAGCACCAGCAACAGCAGCAGTAACAGTAGCAGCAGCAGCAGCAGCAGCAGCAGCAGCAGCAGAAGCAGAAGCAGCAGCAGCAGCAGCATTAACAGCAGCAGTAGCCTAGAGAGAGAGAGAGAGAGGGAGCGAGCGTGTGCGTACGAGAAAGAGAGGGATTGGGAGCGCGCGAGCGCGCGGGCGCGCGCTACCGGGTGGCGCGGAGGGAGAGAGGGCGAGAGAGAGGGAGGGAGGGC
>JAPYYT010007338.1:0-10679 GCA_030522565.1 Ceratosolen corneri | reverse complement strand
CTTACTGCAATTTATGTTAAAAAGATTTTTATTTATAATATCATGCCAGTAATAGCAGAATTTTGAATCAATGAACTAATGACCAATAATGTCCTTTGATGATATTTGATTTATATTATAGCCCATCACTGTATAACATTAATGGCAACATATTCAATTTTCATAACAACTCATTCATTCCGATTCATATCAATTTTTGTATGTTAAAAAATTATGTAAAATCGCCTTATTTTAATTTTTATTTTGAAAATTAGATCGCTTAATAAAATACTATATTTTTCCATTTGATTTCCATTTGATAAATGCAATTATAAAGTAAAGAGCAAAATCTCTAATTATAATTAAAAATAATCGTCAGTATTTAAAACTAAATGTTTTTAGAAACTAGGAAAATTGTTGATAAGAAAGTAGTAAGGTTGGATATTCATTCAACTTAAATGTATTAACCCAAACTTTCATTGCAATGAATAGATATTGTTAGCTGTAAGTTAATAAAGGCACAAATATATTAACGGAGAAAATCATTTATAAATATTGATCGAAACATCTACGAAAAAATTATTGGTGATTTCACTAACCTCGTATTAATAGAAATGCATCTATGCAAGTGTAACTAACTGTCTGTGTAACTGACTATGGAGGTCAAACGAAGTTGACCAATCCAGTTACTTGTTGGTTTTTGCGATAATACGATATAAAAGGAAAACTTCTTGGCCATTGGATTCTTACCAGGAACTAAAACGCGTCCTGGATTAACAGCATAAACTACTAAAATGTGTTGCATTTATATAGAAAAAGATTATATACAGTAGGTTGCCACACCTTAAAGTATTTATTAAAAAGATAATGATTTAGACTGTAAATTTTCACCTATAAATTTAACATTAACATAACATTTTCGCAAAAGTGTAATTAATTATGTTGTAATTACGTTATTTAAAATAAAAACAACATATTTTCATTACCTTTTTATCTCACGATAGAGAATACAATATAATTAACGACTTCAGTTTTGGTAACATGTAGTAGTATCAATTTAAATCAATTACTCAGATGACGAGGTGGCTGATATCATAATGCAGCCTAAATCAGGATGTGCAACGTTTACTATTGGACTTCTTATCTAAATGAATAATGACTGCTAGAAAGTTACTCGTATCGTAATTAACTATTGATACGAAAAGTGTTAGTAATTTATTGGTCTCATTTATGAAAAATATTTCTTACATCTACTTTTTTCTTTTTAAGCTTCTTTGAAATTCGCTAAAATATTTTTTTTCTATTTGACTGATTTTTGTTTAATATTCTCTAAAGTTATAAATATAGATTTGATTGTTATAATTATTATAAATCTATTGCTAAATCGTATTACAATTAAATTGTTAACCTGAAAATTTCAATAGATTTACTTTAGAAATAGATTAATATAGCTTTCTTAGTTAAATAAGTGCCTTGAACAACAATGTTTTTTTTTTTTTATTTTCATTAAATATTAACATTCAAAATTGATTAAAAATTAAGACTTGATAATAATTTGATTTAAAATACGTAATAAGAAAATTTTTATTAAACCTTCGTAGTTTTCAATTGTAGTATAAAAAGATAATTTTCGTTTCTTATAAATTTAAGTTATTTTGAAAATGGCCTATGAAATTTGACGATAAATCTTTTATATTAAAAGAAATAAGTACAACGTTAAGGCTTAATAAAATTCGTTACATACGACTGCTATAATCATTAAAACGGTTAAAAAGTGCAAAATAAAACACTTATTTTTATTTTTAATGAATTTAACACAAATCTATTAAATAAAAAATATTTTATTGTTCATATACACTCTAATCAGAATTCGTTTAATGATCTTTATATAAAGAAACATGCACACAAATTTAAGATATTAACACAAACTCTCAAATAACAATGCTATATTTATAGCAGTTCCTTGCAAAATTATAATGTTCCATATCAACTAGCATTATTTGATCGCTATGAAAGAATTACAAAATTTTTTGTCCACTACTATTCAGCACTATCTTAAAAATGAGTTTACAATTCAACTTCTGTACGTTTTCAAATATTTGATATTACATTTAGTTCAAATTTCCTTTCTTTTCGTTCTTCTCTTGTTTCATTGGTTGACAACATATGCTCAAGGAACCACTTCATTGTAGTTTTAAACTGTTACACAATAGTATCAACTACGCGCCCTCTGGCGATTTTATTGGTAATAAAAAATTGTTAATAAAGAAAGTGTGCAAATATCAACTATTACATTTGCAGTTCCTTTATTTATTTTTGCATCTCTAAATTATTTTATAAAAATTAAGGAAACTATTCAGGTTAAAATGTTATTTCGATTAATTAAAAATGTGGATGCTTTTATTTTCATTTATTTACTCAACTTTTACATGTAAAAATGTTAAACGATAAATAATAAAATCCTTGAAATTTTAAATTTGAGAAAGTTCTCTTAAACAAATAGATGATATGTTTTACACAGCATATAGTGGCGTATAAATGTTTATTGTAAATAAATAAAAATATAACTTTTTAATCTATGGTCTTTATACTGAATCAAGTATATAACATTGACAGTAATGGAGTATTTTTACATTGAGAGTCAACACACGAATTTGAACAGAAACTAACTTTATTTTCTTTCATCGATTAATATTCAAAACACTTTCAAATTTCCTTTCTTAATATTCATATACTTAACATTTCAATATTATTTTGTTTGAGGGTTAATTTTTTAAATTTGTAACACAAATTTAAATTGTTATATTGCTAGTTAGCTTTAAAGTAACTTTAAAATATTTTAACATTGCGACAGAGATTTTCAAGATATTTGAGAAAATCTTCTTAGCGCAAACAACGTTTTTCACTTTAAAGCCGGCATTATTTCGTTGAAAATAAACTCGAAGAAAGTGTCATCGAGCTTGTATCGAATCACCAATAATCCTGCTTCAGCCTTCGATTTGCGTCCAAAACAATCGTCATGTGAACGATAAACTTAGCTCGACGTTCACAATCTAATTTTGTATCACAAGAAGTTAGTTTCCACAAAGAAATGGAAAAGTAAATAAATATTTTTGAATAAATGACCATAAGTACGTTATTAACATATTTTGCATTAGAGTCGACGGTACACATATGTAAAATCTATCTACGCCAATTATATATTTAACCAGGTATGACACTCTAGTCAATTTAATTATCGCTTCGTCGTTATGGGGATTGATTCTTTGAAAATCTTTACATTTTGTAAGAACGAAAGATTATCACGTATCATCACACAATTATACTTGCTATTGGATGGAATTTAATGGTGAAAAAATACTTTTTATATGCCGAAGTACGATCTTTTGAGCTAATTCGTTACAAAATGTGTTCGTATCTTATGAGAAATACATAACATCTATTCCAGTAGTTCCTTGTTGTTTATGAAAAGTTGATGCTTTGTTTTGAGACTCTCAGCCATGAAAATTTAATTTAATTCTTTAATAATCTAATACTCCAATGTACTAATCATTATAGATATGATAGTTGAGGCAGAACATAAATAATTTCAAAAGCTTAATAAATACATTTGAATATTATATTTATATAACATTATATAATAGTATACTTCATAGTGCATCAATTGCATCACAATAGATTTCATTAGAGCCAATTGATTTTCAATGTTAGATGTCGTATATAGTTTATTTTTTACGTATATTTATTTTATAGCTAAAATGGAGTACATCTGCACTCGGCTAACCATATCGGTATCGTCTTTTTTCTTACTTATTCCGTTATTTACTGTTCAAGACAAAATTTGCAGTTATCTGCCCTAGAGTTTATTAACACTAATATTAAATAATACGATTGAATAGTTTCCTTTCATCTGCTGTACGAATAACGCGATTTAAAGAGTATTTTACAAGATTATTAAAATCTGAACATGTATTTTATAATATATATAAAATAAATATTAAAATCAATGATTTTCCCGCATTTTCTAAACAAACAAATCACGATTAAAAAGTCGAAATGTATTCATTGTAATAATTGTTACTAAAATATGCTTGAACTAGTAATCTAATAATTAATGGAGCGCAAAAAAGAATTTTTTTCCATTAACACTTCTAACAATATTTTTAATTACTATTTTCTACTATTTTATTTATAATGCTCACATAGTTTTATCAGCCAGTTTTATATTTATATTTAAAATATTTAAATTTTATTCCTAGAACTGGCAAATCTTCGAAGCCAATAAAAACGTTATTACAGCTTGCACCTACCATTATAATAATTAAATACATTAAATAGATTTAGATTACTTTCTTTGTTTTTAATTGTTCTCTTGTATAGGAGTTCGTAAAAGTAATGTTTATTTTTTAAAAGTTTTTTTAATACAATATATACTTTTAAATCTTATATAATTAAAAAATAATTATTAATGAAATAATAAACTATTAGTTTAACACATTTTATTACATTTTCATGTAAGTATTACTACTCGCATTTTACAAATTCAACTTAGCAATTTCAAAAGAAATGTATACCTTTAATTTTTAATATATAATATTTTTAATGTATAACGTTTTAATACATACATATATTTGAAATTAATAATAAGATTTATAATAGTAAATGAAAGTCATCCATGAATTTAATTAATTTGTGTACTATTAGTTCAAAACAAAAATGATTGACGAATAAAATATTTTGTTCTACCTAAAATAAAATTATATATAGCTAAAATAAAATTATATACCTAAAATACCTAATTATATACCTAAAATAAAATTATATACAGCTAATTATATATATATATATATATATATACATGTTAATATATAATATTATATTATTATATATATGTATTATTGTTGAATAATGCGAGTCCTAATTATTTGCAGATAGATCATGTACTCTATGTATATAGATAAATTTTAAAAATATAATTGTACATTAATAATAATAATTTGATTACACGAATAATAACTTATTGTTCCTTTTACTATCCGTAATTATAGTATAAATTTTATTTAATTTTTCCGATCCTCATAATAAAGTAGAAATAAAAATCGTGTTAACATAAGTATAAGTTTAATGATTAAAGTTATTTTAAAACTGTATATATATTATTAATATATATCTTCAAATATTAACAAAATTCATATATAATTTTGTACAGAAAGTAAAATTGAAATATAACTATTACAATTAAGATTATATTTAGATAATATTAAGGAAAAACCAAAATTTCAATTTTGTTATTCTACGAAATTATGCCTACTGTTCAAATGGATGAAACTTTAATTGAGATATTTTTGCCGATTTTTTTTAATCAACTATTTAACATATTTCATACATAATATCTTTTATCATATAGTACCATATTGAACTTGATTTTTGGCACCTTTTAAGAGTATTGATCTGGGATTTCAACAATCGTTAAATGATGTTTAAAATATTCCATGGTGTAATGATTATATATTTCATTATTGTTGTACTATTTTTGATACAAACATAAACACTTATATTATTTTATATTCATTTTTAATTTAATTGCAATTCGTAAAATTTTAATCCTTGCTATAAATATTATTTAAGCCCTAAATTATGCAATACAATAACAAATTCGAATAGTCTACTTATTTATATAAAAATAAGAAGATGTAACTTGAAAAAACTAAAATATTCATTTGTTCATTTTTAATGCCTATCTAAATAATAGAAAATAATCTTAAGTATGCAATGTTGTATTGTTTATAATTTGATTGTTCTATGTTGGTTAATAATTTATTGATAAATTTCTTGAAAATGACTGTTAAACACGGCTTCTCTTTAATATGTAAATTGTATCTTATTTCTTGAAAATTGATCTTAATATCTTTTAGATTCATAAATGCTTGAATAAGAATGTTAATTTAGTTTATTTGAGTTAAATATATGAGCTTCAATTACAATTTTTAATCTTCTTTATTGAAACGTAACTCATGTTGGACACTGCGGTAACATCAAATAGTTTGGAAAATAGCCAAACGACCTAATGGCCTTCTTCGCAAAATGGAAACAAGAGTCTCACCGTGAAAGTCTCATGCAACTCCATGAGATTTTTCTTTATACGTCATTGTAGCTCTGTTCGAGCACAATGTAAATTCTCACTTTAAAGTCTGCATAGTCTTTATCGATTTGAAACTTTTTTAATTTGCCCTTAATTTTTTTTTTTTTTTGCCCGTGTGAAATATGTAATTTATTTTGTTGCTTTTAATAATCCGTAATTTGTTTTTGAGTTATTTTTTGTACTGTGATTAAACAATTAATTATACATTGATAGTGCTTAATAGAAATGTCTTTTAAATGCAGAAAAAATTACAATCGTAAATGAAAGTACAATTTTATATGAATGAAAAGCACGAAGAAGTAAGAACAAGAATGACAAATAAACAGAAAATGCGAACTGAGGAAATCCAACTCGCTTTTTAGGTAATAAAATAACTGTATTTGAAACAGAACAAAATATTATAATGCTAATACAAATCGTACGAGTATGTCTCATTTAATATATAATTATCATTAATTGTTACTTTGTGTTTTATTATTTGTGCCATAAGAATTTTTACCGTTTAACTCAAAGCTTTATCTAAAATATATATTGCAAAGATTATGTTATTTTGAGTAATAAAACTACTCCAATAAGCAAAAAATATTCGATTTCTTAATAAAATTAATATTGTTGCTGCGCAATCACTTCCTGTTGATTAATTATAATACTTTAATTAAATCTACAATTCTAGCCTTCCTTTAAAATTTTAACGTTATGCTTATAATTATAAATATAAATAAATAAATTGCATTTAGACACATGGAGAAAAAAACTTTAATAATATGTCATTTTAATTTGTATTGTATTTGTATATATATATATATGTATCAAAGCATTACGATCGTTTTAAGATAATATAGAATTTATTAATTATGAGAAACACTTAATTAACAAATTAAGATGTAATATAACACTGTAATAGTACGATATTATTTAAAATTAATATTCATGTTATGAGCTGCCAATATTAATGTGCTCATCATATAATGTAAGTTGATTTTCATTTTGATAAACAAGAATATCTTTATCAATGGCTAAAAACATAGCCTCTAAAATTATTTATACTCAGGTTACGTTTAAATCGCGTTGATCTGTGTTAATGGGTAAATCATAAAGGAATATATTTTGTTGGTCACTTCAAAAGTCGATAGTTAAATACTTATAATACAGAACATCCTAATACTTCTCTTACATTATAGTAGAAGTACAAGCGAAATCCTATTAAAAAATTCCATAAAATAAAATAACAGTAATATAGAATGTGTAACATTATTGCAAAATGCGTAAAACAATTTGACAGAATGCATGCTGATGGTATTACTTGTTATCGGCACAGCAATTAATGATCGTGAAGAATCAATGGCTTTTATCGAAGAATCTTGTATGTGGATTGAAAAACTAGCCCTACGAAGTCTTTCATTGTCCCCATAAGTAACCTAGACATTTATTCTCGTCTGAATTGTCATCTCTTCGAGATAAGCCTACATATAGTACACACAGAAATAGACGGCAATCGAGGCGAGTGGTAAACGTCGACTGGCGTGCCTTTCACAAATACATACACCCTCACACATATTTTCTGAATAATTACGAGACAGGATACAAGGTTCCGGAAAAGTTCGCAGACTCCTGCACATTTGCATGCATCGCATCATCTCGACCCATTGGGATGCGTGTCGCGCGACAGCCGGAAACTCATATCATATGCGCATTGCGGTCCGTTTCCGGTCTCACTCACTCTCTCTCTCTCTCTCTCTCTCTCTCTTTCTCTCTCTCTCTCACTCTCTCTCTCTCTTTCTCTCTTTCTGTCTCGCTTTCGATCACTGTATGGAGGTTTTTTCTTTGTCGTCAGAACTAACATTTTTTTGTTTGCATCCCCACCTATTCCTTCCGATGGAGAGTATTTCAGACACTTTTCGTGAATGCGATTGCACGGCCTTTAAAAATGATTATAGCTTATTTTTGCAAAAAATACATTGGTTGAATAGAAGAAAGACAATGTACATACGAGAGAAAACATGGTTAAAATTACGAAGGAATATTTAATTTAATTATAATTGCGCTATGTTATCATTAACGAAACTAGTCAAAGCTTTAAAAGTGACAGTAAAAATGAAAAAGAGACTTCGAGAAGTTTAATACTAATAATATTCATAAGAACACAATATTAAAATGAAAATAAGAAATTACTTATAAACGAAGATAGTATTAGTTAAATTTCAATTGTTGCCTTTTAAACCTTATTTAAATAATATAATAATAAATGTAACTGTCAAACAGAAATATTAAAAAAAAAAAACTAAAAATTTTTAAAGTAAATTTTTAATAATAGTGCTTTGCCTTCAGCTTTTCAATAGAAATGAACTGATCGATATTACTAAATAGTAAGAGTAATTTAATTAGATGTAAATATAATTACTATTTACAATAGTTTTAATTGCGATCAAAAATTGTATAGGAGATAGATAGATAAAATTAGAGTGTATTTTTTAGCCTGAATATTCTAATACTATGGAAAAAGATATATCCAAAAAATTATTCTTTATTTTTAAATTGAATGGTTTTGTTTACATTTCGAAGAATTATTAAGTGATTATTTTTTTTAATATAATTATTTTTATGAGTTAAATGGATTGATTTTTAAATATAAAATTAAAAATATATCTATTCGCTGTTGTTTGACTATATAGTGCGTCAATTGCATTAATTAAATTCAACTAAAATTTATACTGAAAATAACTAAACTTGGAAAAAATATTATTATCTGAAATACGTATAAATATGTAATCAGTGGCTAATTTTTCAAAATGTTAATAAATTTTTTTTATTCAATTAATAATATAAAATAAATATTAATAAATATATAGGAAAATGAGGACCTAAGATCAACTTGAAAATATATGTGCAATCAATATTAATGTTTTAGAGAATCAAATTTAATGGTTAAAAAAATACTCGTATAGTTGTTATTTTTTTATTAATACAAGTTTGACATATTAGAATAATCTAAGAGGATTATATAAATAATAATTAATGATTAATATTTTTTAATATTAATATTTGAAAATACATAATTTTTTAAAATAAATGTCCAATTTTTATTTAACAAATTTTAATAATGTGAACTCGATTATTAATTCTTGTTAAAAATTTCTTTTAAATTTCAAGGGTTGATAGTTTATTTTCAACCAACCATTCTTTCAAGTTCAAAAGGACTTAATTACCTTTGCAAATATAATTTTAGTTAACAACAGGTATCGTTTTCAATTCATATCTTCAAATACAACGAGGAAGAAATTGCACAGTATGTGCAACCTAACGTTATTTTTACCTAATTGTTTTAAATTTATGATAATCATCACTATCTAAAATACTGGCTTCGCGTTGCTTGTTAAATGCAGGCAGTGTTTGTCACGCTATCATCTAATTATCCGTCATTGAAAGGTAAGATTTTCAGATAGAGAAGAAAATATTAAAGATTGAGTACACTTGAAGAAGGTAGAAACTTGGCTGGCAATAGTTTTTATGTAGCTCACACATTGAGCATGAATGCACGTGGAAATGGGATTATCGCCTCACTAAATGCAAGATTAACATTAATTGTCGCCTCAATCGACCGAGGCAACAAAGTTTTTTGCGGTTGGCTCATCTCATTTTCCAATTATCTTATCCAATTGATAAAATTTCGTAAATACTGCTCGAGTTTCGACGACCGCAATTATTGCCGAGGACCATCCAAAGTGCAGATTTTTTCGTCGTTATTCGTCCCCTCGAAAAATCCGTCGACCGGGTTTCGTCAAAGGTCTAGTTCACTTTATTTTAACAAAGACACCGGATTAAAAATTATTTCAATACCGAGAACGAACGACGGGCGGCCCCTCGCTAAACAGCGTCTAGCACGTATCGGGTCTCGTGCGCATACAAATTTGGTTTCAAGGTAATTGTTGCTCTTGCTTTTTTCATGGTTTCCCTTTGCTCTTTTTGTTTCAGCCGTTTACAACTGGCGGGGCGACACGCGCTACGGCCTGCCCCTCGAAATCGGCGAAACCCTGCAGATCCTGGAAGAGTGTGCAGGTATTGTATGTTTATCTGTATTTTCCCAACTACCTGATCATGTCTCATCAGCGGAGCGAAAGCTTTTCCCTGTAAATCGTCGTACTACGTTGAGGAATTTGTCCTCGATGTAATTCTGAATATCAATGGCATGAAAACCAATTTCACAAACTTTACTTAAAACCAATTTCACAAACTTTACTTCCTTGAACTTGTGCATTAAAAGCTTTATTTTCCAATAGAAGAGGAAAAATTAAAAGTTCAGATAAAATTTCACAGATATACTTTATAAAGTTATTATAAGCTTCATAATAATTAATGCCCATATATTAATAATTGAGAAAATGCCTTTTTCTTCAACGTAGCGTTGAAATTCACGAATTGCAAAATAGTATAATGTCAGAAAAGTTATATTTTTTCACTACCTTACCAATCCAAACAGCATCAGTGTAATAAAATTGGTAGAATTTTAGAAATATTTTTAAGAAATCATAGTTTTTTTTTAAATCCTTCACTTTCATAT